>CAIGQQ010030058.1:0-13263 GCA_903798035.1 Danio albolineatus | reverse complement strand
TTATCATAGTCACGTGACAAGCAAATGGTCGAGAACTCACAGATGGTAGTCAATTAGTAACTAGGGTAAGAACACGTCCTTTGTTTATAAAGGGGAAAGACGCATGTGTATTGAAATTAGCTTCAGGCAATTCCTAATTACGAAGGAGACGGAGTGGAGGCTCCATGAGGCTTGTTTATGCCGATTATGAATTCAGCGTAAAACGTGGCTTAGTCCCTACATCTTCCCCCATTTGGCTGGTGATGTTTTCTTGAAGCAAACATCGGCAGACACTGGAACAATAGGCAGTCAGAAGAAAGAACAAACACACACAAGGCACAAACAACATTTCCATTACAGACCGAATTCTGGTGAAGGTGTTAGGCAAATTGGCATAATCAGGTTGAGAACACTTGACAGTAAAGGGGAACCTCGATAAGGGTTGCGACGATCAATTCATTTGGCTAATTGTAATCAGTGAGGACGGCGGGCGATGTCTGAGGCAGCTCAATTAGGGTCAACGTATTCTCGGGTTCTCTGTCCTCGTCACGTCGGAAAATGCGACGGGTGCCAGGTGTGCATTTGTTACATGCATCTCGGATGGCAGTCATTCTCCTGTGGAGGAGATAGGCGAGCGTCAAAGTGACAACGTAGCCTACAATACTAGAAACGCACAGAGCCGTATCGGCGGCCGACCAAGACCGAATGATTGGAGAGCCAGGGGCTGGAAGGCGTGCAATGGCCTCCAATGCGTCGTCAACTGGGGTCAAATCGATTAATTGTGTTCCTTCCTCCTTGATCCTTTCTTCCAATTCAGGATCAAGGGTAAAGGAATGTTCCTTGAAAAATGGCGAGATTTCGAGTTCAGTCTGATACTCGTCCTCGGGAAGATGGTATAAGGATCGAGCCCTTAGGGACAGTGATCCACAGAGTTTGATCAGGAAGGTTAATGCGAGTAGCGGTGTCGTGCTGATCGTATGTAAGTGTAGCGGTACGCACGGGGGTGTTAACTAACCATCGGTTACCGACAAGTTCAGCTTGGGTTGCTTCGACTTGGGCCCGTGGTGTAGCTTCGGCAGGACAGCTGGTATCTGGTCTAACCGATTCTAGGCCGCAGATGCCATCAGTGTTGTCACGGACGAAGGGCTTACTAGGGCACAGATAATGTATCTCTTTGGTAAGAGTGCACATTTTTAGGTTAGGGGCCAAATACAACTGTTCGTTGTTATCGTGGTACGCAATGACGTCAGGGGTATGAATTTTGACATAGGTGTCTCCTTGCCAAAATCCAACGTTTACAACATCTTTGAGACGGTAAATATTAGCAGTTTTAATTATCGGAAGACTAAGTAGAAAGGCTAGGTCGCCTGCTTCTGGATCCACGTACAAGGGAATAGCACTGCCCAGAGAGAAAGCTAGGTGTGCTTGGATAGGGCTAGTGGGGCCCGTGGTGGCAGAAGTCAGGACGTTTTGCACTAGACTTAGAGGTATCAGATAATGTGGAATTCTACCCATAGCCAAATTATCGACTGAAGAGCTCACTTCTCGTAGCATGTCAGACATGAGAGTGGTCAACAGCTGCGTTTGAGCCAAATCGCTTTGAATAACCGAGAATAGCTTGTTAATGGATTTGATTGTTAGGTTTAAGAGAGTGCTATGCGTGTTAAGAACTGTAATGGTTCCGTTTAGCGATTTTCCAAAAGTCTGTAAGGCACGGCTCTGGACTGCGAGTTGTTGGCGGATTTCAGGTATTTCGGCCTGAATTTCACCCACATGCCGCCTTACTGTGGCCAAATTTACGGCATTAACTGTGTTCATGCCAATGTTGAACAGAGTTCCTACAGCTGCAGCAGCCCCCAGCAAGGCACCCAAAAATCGTTTGGGACGCCGGTGGTACCCACTAAGCTCAGCTTGGGTTACCGTCATTTTCTGCAACTGGTGCAGCATGTGTTTAACATCTGCTTGGGCATGTGCAAGAATTTCCTGGGTCCAACGACTACCGGCCCAGGTGGTTTGGGAGGCTGTGGGAGTGTAGTGAGCTCTGACAACTTCACGGGGATTAAGGCGGACGTACACCTTTTGGGTGTGCGTTTTACAGTTTGTTATCAGTAACCCCGGTTGTTCGCAGAGTACTATCCCCGATGCTGGTCCCGGCGACGCGACTTCTGGCTGGGGCCTGACCCCCATTACGCAGAAGATCAGAACGGCGATGCCAATCATCTTCCTGGCAATAGAATCAAAAGAAACAAATTAGATTTGGAAATCATGTCGCCCTGAGTGGTGAACGGCACTTTCAGGAACAATTACAGCAATTTGATGACAGGAGTCAATCCTAAATTTAGGCCTTATGCTTAGCTTGCATGATTCTATGTGAGTCCCCTCAGAATAGGACTAGAAGGGCAAGCTAAAACAAGGAGAGAGAAAGAAATAAGGAAAAGAAGGGACATGGAAAACTCAGGTAGGTTAACGATCAGTGATACAGTGTCATAACTATGGAGTGGCTCCTCTCTACTAGGGGTTGTTCTAGCAGGGCTGTGGAGGAGAAGGCATTAGTGTTGTGTTTAGCATGGTTAACTAGGGGTTCCCTAGATTGTCTGGAGTTATGTTAGTATAGTGTGGAGGTTAGGACATTTGGTCAGTGTCAGTGGTTTTGGTCCTCCCCCATTTCTGGTTGGCTGGGACCCCAGTGCTTCTTGATCTGGTTTCGATGGACCCATCGAAGAACGGGGTCGCTGCGCCCTTGCCTGATTTTGATCCGTTAGGCCACCGGTGAGAGTTTGTCAACAATCTCATGAGGTCCAGTCCAGTGAGGCAGGAACTTCTTGGACAGACGGTGTGGAGTGTTCTGTCGTGGTGGGGCGAAGCTGTAATACCACACTTTGTCTCCGACTTTGAATTCCTGGTATGAGGCCTTTTTGTCGTAGTAGGCCCTGCGTCCTTCCGCACTCTTTTGGAGTTGTTGCTGTGCAAAGGCGAAAGTTGACCTTAGGTGCTGATGCAGTTCTTCCAGGTACTGGTGAGTGGTATAGGCGGTGACAAGATTCATGTCACCTGGCTGGTACAGCAGGTGTAACGGGAGTGTCATCTGTCGTCCCGTCATCATCTCGAACGGGGGTATCCCAGTAGAGCGATGAGGGGTGGCCCTGATTGCCATCAGTACAAGAGGAAGCTTGATGTCCCAGTCCTTTTGATTGGCAGACACATACTTTTTCAACATGCTGACCACTGTCCGGTTGGTTCTTTCCACTTGACCAGAGGAGATTGGGTGGTGGCTTATATGAAGCTTGGCTTGAATTCCCAGAAGTTTCCATACTTCCTGCATGACTTCGGCTGTAAAGTGGGTACCTCTGTCAGAGTTGACCCCGAAAGGCAGGCCGAATCTTGAGAAGATGTGGTTCATAAGCAGACAGGCTGTAGTTTCTGCTGTATCGTTGAGGGCTGGTAGACATTCAACCCATTTCGTGAATTCGCAGATTACTGTCAGGAAGTACTTGTTGCCCCGTGCAGAGCGTGGGAGAGGTCCTACCCAATCGATTTGGAGGTCAGACCATGGTAAGGTCATTCCTTTCCTTTGCAACGGTGCTCGGTAGTTTGGGTTTGCTGGTTGAAACTGGCAACAAACAAGGCATCCTTTTACATACTCTCCTACATCCTGTTGCATGCCGGGCCAATATGCTACCTGTTTGAGCGTTTCGTAGGTGGCTTTGGCACCATGATGTCCTGCGCATGGTGCATCGTGGGCGTACATCAGCATCATCCCCCTCTGGCCACGAGGTATGACGAGCTGTGGTTGAGTGAGTACTTCGGGGACATATGTGAGTATGCCGTCAGTGAGATGCAGCAGGTGCTTGATTGAATTGAGGTGACGAAGCTCAGAGGACTTGGCCAGGTCAGAGGCTGATAGTGGACTAGCCACAGGGTCAGAGATGTGAGTGACCATAGTTTGCAGTACTGGATCCAAAGATTGAAGGGTGACAAGATCAGCAGCAGCAAACTGTGGTGAGAGAGCAAGTTGGGAGGAGGCGGGGTTGTGCACAGCAGAGGCGTGCTGTCGGCGGGTGATGGCTGACACCTCCGGGTTGGGTGGGTGGAGCTGAAATGTCCAAGGTTCTCCATGTAATGCGCCTGCTTTGGCGAGGGAGTCCGTTTGGTCATTGAAGTCTTTATCCTGCCCTGGTTGGCGTGAATGTCCACAGACCTTTTTCCAATAAACGAGCATGTCGTGTTTGGTAACAATAGAGTCGCATGACTGAAAGAGTTCTTGGTGCTTGACAGGTTTGTTGTTAGCTGTCTTAAAGCCATTTTGTTTCCATCCCACTAGGTGGCATGTGAAGCTCAACCGAGCATAGTTTGAATCAGTGCAGATAAGGAGTTCTCTGACGTTGTGAGATGCAGCTAGTTGTAGGGTGATGAGGACAGCTGCGATTTCTGCATATTGTGATGAGTAAGGGCCTAGTTTGAATTGTTGTGGTGGGCAGGGGTCGTCGTTGAGCCAGACCACGCCCGCTCCAGCTTTCAAGTTGCCCTGGTGATTGTATGAGCAGCCATCAACATATGCAGTGGTCATTCCTTCACATACGTTCTCCTCGAAGTATCTGTGATTCGTCAGTTGTGGGGGTACTGGATCTTTGGGCTCTGCTGAGGTGCACGGCGTGTCAGTCGAGCAGTTCTGGCAGGTTGCTAGCCCATTTCCTAGGGACGATTTGTGGTTTTGAGCATATCTTGCCTCAACGTCCCGTCCTTGAAGTGCCATTAGCCAGGTGGCTATGCGTGCATTAGTTACCACGCCATCTCTGATTCGTTGGCTGTTTAGGAAGGTAACTGGCTGGTGGCACGTCTCTATGATCACTTTCTGTGCTCCAATGTAGTTGGAGAAGCGCTGGATGGCCCACACAGTGCACAGCAAAGCCTTTTCACAGTCTGAGTATTTGCACTCTGGGGGAAGCAGGGTCTTGCTGGCATAGGCGACCACTCGCTTATCTTTGTCGTGGAGCTGGTATAGCCCTGCACTGAGGCAGTGCTTGGAGAAACCTGCATCCAGGTATTATTCCTTCCTTGGGTCTGGGTAGGCTAGGCATGGGGCAGAGCACAGGGATTGTTTGAGTGTGCTCATAGCTTCATCTTGAGCTTCAGCCCACACGAAAGGTCCATCCTTTTTCAGGAGGGAGGTTAGTGGTCGTGCAATGTCTGCGTAGCCTTCGATGAACTGTCGTGAGTAATTGCACACTCCCAGAAAGCTTCTTAACTCAGACACGTTGGTGGGTGTTTTAATGCTTTGGATTGCCTGGGTACGGTTAGACTGCGGTTCAATGACATTTCGTCCAACAAGCAGGCCGACGTAATTCACTTTGGTTTTACACCATTGTCCCTTGTGTAGGGCAATCTTTGCTCCTGCGGTTGTCAGCTGGTTCAGGACGTGATCGATTTCCTTGAGGTGATCATCTACCTTCGAGCTTTTCAGGAGAACATCATCGACATAGACAAGAGTACCTCTGGCTCTAGCATCAGGGCATGCTTTATTCAGAAAGATGTTGAATTCTGCCGGTGAGTTAGCATAGCCGAAAGGGCACCGTGTGAAGGTGTACTGCTGATTGCCAAAGGTGAATGCCAGTTTGTGTTGGTCATCAGGGTGGACTGGAATTGTCCAGAATCCAGAGGCGACATCTAGTGTTGAGAGGATCGTTGAGCCTTTGATTTTGGGGATTTCCTGGTCCAACTGAGTCATAGGCCACCGTGACAGGGGCACCTGCTGGTTCAACTTGCGGTAGTCGATAGTAGGTCGCCATTTCCCGTTGGGTTTAAGCACTGGCCATATTGGAGCAGAGTATGTGCTGTTACAGGGCCGAATGACCCCCTTGGTCAACATGGAGTCGATGATTTCTTGCACTGGCTCGTATGAGGCAATTGGGATTTTATATTGTCTCACAAAGGTGGGTGGCGCATTTGGGTGAGTTGGTATGCGCACGGTGTGGATGTTGGTTAGGCCACAGTCCAGGGAGTCTTTGGCGAAGGAGTCTTTGTACTTGTACAAAACTTCTTTGACTCCTTGGCGATCCGCTTCGTTGTGGAGGGCGTCAGCCTCACTAAGGATCTGTTGGAGCTGTGCCTCGAATCCAGCATAGGGTTCGTCGATTGAGTCATTTGAGGGACTTTGAGTTTGGATGGCAATCGGCTTAGGTAATTCCGTTGCAGGCTGTGTGGAGACTGCGTAGACCGTAAGGTGGGTGTCATCCATCAGTTCGGATCGGCATGCACTTTCCCGGGGCACTGGCAGGACGGAAGTTATGGTGATGTTTCCATGTGGTCGTGTAAACATCACTGTGTCATCGTCTTCGTCAGACAGTGATCGGGCTGGTATCGGGCCTATGACAGGTACCATGAGGTCAAAGTCATGAAACGCCTGGTTGATGAGCCATCCTAGGTGACTGGTTTTAGGAACCGTGACGTCTTTGGCTGTGCAGTTGTTAAACACATGTACACATGTATGTACACAGCGCGTGACGAAGCATCAATGAGGGGGTGGCTTCCATCGTCAGGCCAAGTTTTAGACAGGTCCTGGATGGTTGGAAGAATGCTAGCTTACTGTTGAGAGTTTGGCCAGGTCGCATGTTGAGGCGAACGCTGACACTCTTGCTGTATGCAGGTATTGTGACTTCTCTCTCATTGATCATGGCACATGCATCTGGTATGGTTTGACCAGATCAAAGGGAGTTCCAGAGGGGCCCACACTACATTGTTGATCATGTCCACACAGGCATTGAGTCGAACTAGGATGTCTGCTCCGATGTACATGTCATGAGGCAGGTTCGGGACAACGAGGAAGTGGTGACTCAGCAGTCTGTTGTTCCATCGGATGTCCACAGCACAGATCATCTTGGACGTGGCCATGACTGTCGAACAGGGACTGAGGGGGAAGCGGCTGTGTTTTGCGACATGTGGCAGAGTCTGGTCTCTTTGTTTTAAGGCTTGAAAGAGTTTCAGACTGACAGCTGAGTTCTCTGCCCACAGTGCTAGGGCCGCATTGGACACCACAGTGTCTTGAATGTCTATTTCAGTCTTGATTTGAATGGAGCTGGAGTTAGAGTCAGGAGCGTGCAGTGAGCAGAGGAAAGGGTCTTCATTCTTACTGCTGGAAGTTGCACCATTAGTCAGTGATGTGGGGTCAGTGCTTGTAGCTTGACACTGGCTCGTTGGAGCAAACTGGCTGGAAGGGCAATGGCTCCCGGACTTGAGTCCACATCTTTAGCTGCTTGAAGTCGATGAGAGGTTCGAATCGGTTCAGCAGATCTTTTCCTATGAGGAGGGGGTACGTGTTGAGTGGTGACACGTACACTGGGTGAACGAGGCTCATTGGTCCCACTGTTAGGTGGACTGGGGCGAGCTGTTTCAGCTGTAGGCCGGTGTGGGAGTAGGCTTGGAGGTCCAGTTCACACCTTTGAAGTCTGAGAGTTCTGTTAGTTCTCTTGGCTCTTTCTTGGACTTCTTCGAGGAGTTCCGTTGACATTAGGGTGATGTCAGCTCCTGTGTCCACGAGAGCTTCGACTCTGACTTGGCGTTCGATGATGATGGACAAGTAGAATTTCTTTGCTACGCCTCTTTCTATGAGGTCACCCAATAGTTGAGGGACAGGGGTTTGACATGGGACAGGTAGGGTTTCAGGGCTGGCTTGAGGTTCGTCGGAGGAGCGGCAGACAACCAGAATGGCACTTTCAGGAATTTGTGGCAGTTCATCTGCAGGCGTTTGTGGGGTGCTGCCATGAGCTGATGTAGTAGCTGTGGAGTTAGTGCTTAACTCTGTAGCCGGAAGTTCAATTATGTTTCCTGTTTCACTTGAGGTAGTTGCAGGTGTGGCTCTTTGAGAGTGAGGGGATACAGTGCTATCCTCAGTGGTCTGTTGTTTCAGGTGGTTGCTGCTTCTTTGTTCGACGGCTAGTCAGGCTGAATCCTGTTTATCCTTTTTTTCCCCCTTCCTGTCGTCTTCCTTGCGTTGAAAGAATTCTCTCATCATCATTCTCATAATTTCTTGAGGGTCAAAGCCAGATGGAGTAGTTTCGTCTTGTTGGGAATGAGGTTGAGTTCGGTCAGTGGAGAATCGGGGTGAGTGCTTTCGTCGATTCCTTGGGCTTATTGATCCAGGGTTTTGTCGTCGTCCCTTGGAGACACCGTTGGACTGTGACGAGCTTTTTCTCCTTTGATTACCGAATGAAGTGGATTGCATCCACGACCTCTCCCAGTGACGTTCAGGGGAGCGTTGTCATCCAGAGGGTCTCTCATAGCGACCGTTCCTTTGTCTAGGTCTAGCATCAGCATGGGAGTCTCGTTGTCTGCGGGGTGCATAGGTCTTCCCTTCTTGAGCAGACTCCTTGGGTTTATCTGGACGTTGGGCACCCTCTAGTGCCAGTTCTGGACTTTGGGTTTCGACAGCCAGAATAGAGGTGGTTTTGGCGCTCTTTTCAGTAGCCATTCTTTGTTTACCATAGGCTTTATGTGCCAAATCCCGTAACTGCTGCGCAGTCATTGTTCGTGGGCATGCAAGGACTCCCAGATGATGGCTTACAGCAGGATGGAGGTTTCGTAGGAATAAAATCTTGAAGTTCAGATCCTCTTCCATTTCAGGTTTATTCCGAGTTCCGAAGTAGGCTCGTCTGAGTCGGCTGTAATATGCTTGAGGGGGCTCGTTGCGGCCCTGCTTTGTCTCAAGTGCAGCCACTAGTCCTTTCTCCAATTCGGGATCAGCGAATTCTTTAATGAGAGCTTCTTGGAGTAGGAGATAATCATTCTTTGTGTGAGCTGGCTGTCGGTCCAGGAAGCTGCGTACTTCAGGACTGGACGTCGCTCGAAGTAAGCAAAGTCTATCTTTGTCAGAGACATTGGGTCTCATTTCCAGGTGGAAATCAATGTTTTGCAGATAGGCATGGATCTCCTGACCACCTGGCGCACTTGGGGTGAACTTGCCAATGTTCCTGGCCAGCTTATCGAGGTCTTTGAGATCCATGCTGCGCGCTGAGCTGTGACTGACTGTCGCAGGCTCTCGTCGCTTTGGGGTGAGGTGCACTGCAGACGGAGCTGGCGAGCGTCTTCGCCTGGGTTCCTCATCTTTCTCACTATCTGTGAGTCCGGGGACAGGGGATCCTGTCCTACTTGGCAGGGGTGAGACTAGTGCATATCTCTCCTTGGTGGGTTCACGTTGCAGTTTGTAGGCATGCTTAAGTTCATCTTTGACACTGGCAGACACCTCTTTGAAGTAGTCCAGTTCCTGTGTTAGTTGGGTAACTTCATGTCTCGCTTCATCTAGGTGAGTTTCAAGAGCTCTGTTTTTGGCCTTTTGGTCTCTTGCTTCAACCTTCACTTCTTCCAGTAGCTGTTCTGCATCTTCAAGCTTGTTGGTAGCATCAGCGTGGTCTGCTTTGACTTGCTCCAATTCTTGAGTAGCAGCAGCTAGGTTCTCTTGCAATTTATCCATCTCCTCTTTGAACTCTTTCTCCATCTTGACAGACAGTTCAGTTTGCTGTTGAATCTCCAGTTCTAGTTGGTCAATGCGGCGTTGTCTCTGTGTCAGGTTGTGCTGGAGCTGGCTGGCATGCCTGTCACTCAGCTTAAGGGTGGCGATGAGAGTGTGACTCAAGGTTCCAGTTATCTTGGCTAGGTCTTTGTGACTGTAGCTGTGGCTTGGGTCTTGTGACATCAGGCCAGATAGGTTGTCATCCAGCTGATCCTGATTCAGCTGCTGCAGGTTTTCGGCAGCCTTAGGGAGGAAACTGTCTGTTATCACACTCAGCCATGCTTCTAAGTCCTTCCAATGGCTAGCAGGGTCTTTAGTGCGGGCCATGTTCGTTGCAGTGAGGGGAGGCTTAGAACCGATCTGACACTGTCCTTCTGACACTGACCTTGAGATGGGACGAGAATGGAAAAGAGAGAGAGAGAGCAAAAACACAGCAGAACAAGAGGAACAACAATGTCAGTGTGTAATGTTAAGAGTGAGAAGTTAAATGTGTACCAATGTTCTAGTGTGTAATTGGCAGGTGAATGTAGTTCTCTGGGCTGTGGTCCTCTGCTGGATGTGCGTCTAACTGGTAAGCTCTGTGGGGAGAATCAGTAGACACATGCAGTTGGCACAGCTAAGGAACAGAGAAATGCAAAGTGATAAGAAGTGTAAAGAGTACAGTAAAGATTGGTGCTTGTACTTTCCTAGGGAGAAAGATGATTTAACTTCCTTAAGTCTACAAGGAAAAATACAAAAGAATGCTCTTAAGCTAACTTTTGAATTTAGGGTCTCTAATCACCAGGACTGTGGTTGTTATTAAAAATTTCCTCTGGAACGGGAAATTGTGATAGCAACAACAGTGTTGGTTTCTTAATCAATAGGATTGACACCACACCAAATAAATTGTTCCTGAATGCAGGTTAATTTAAAAACCGGCGACGCTTATCTTCTTGTCGACCTGCTTTAGCCTTGATGGGTAGGATTCCGCAGTGAGGAGGAAAGGAGGGTGAGAGTCAGGCAAGTTTAATTTCAGCAACACAGTGTTCAAGTTTCCTCAAACATTTGTCAAATGTTTTCTAAAATTCTCTGCTTCATGATTCTCACAGGTACAATACCCCAGACAGCAGCAGCAGTCGAGTTTAAAGAAGATAGTAGGGAAAGAAAAGACAAAAGAGTAGTTTTCTCTGTTGGAAAAGTTCAGATTGACCAAGTGGTGGCGCTGTCGAGTGGCTATCTCCAACCTGTTGGTTTATTGGGTTATCAGGTTAGCTACTCAGCCAAAGTAATGAGAAACTAGTATGTTTGATTGGGTCTCGCTAACTGAAGGATAATGCCCTTATAAACTCAATTGGGTGTTGCCACTGGTTCAGTTGCAGCCACTCACAGGCTATTCTGTCCAATTGCATCAACCGAGGATCCTAAAGAGGAGGAGAGTGTGTCCATAAACTGGCTAAGGAAAGCAATGGGAACTCAAAGTTGTGGTTAATTTAAGTCAATCAGGTAGTTTAGACAAAAGCCAGAAGAGACGTTCACTACAAGTCCCAATAGATACCGGGAGTAAATAAGAATTTGACTTTAACTTAAAATTAAATCAATTCTGAATTTGGGAATTTAAGTAGAATTTTAAATTCCAATTTAGTAAAAGGAACGAAACTCTTATGCTTTATTATTTATGAGTGTTTATGATTTAAATTTAATCAGTAATTGTTATTGACAGAGGAAGCCAAACCTCATTGAGCTGCTAATGAAATTAAAATTTCCAGACAGCAATGTTGATTAATAGTCCGTGGAGTATGGGTAAAGTATAACAAAACCAATTATGATTAAAATTAATCATTAAACAATACCAAATTCAATTGACTTCTAAATTAATCTCACATAAAATGTGTTTCCAGATGTCATTAAAAGTGGATCAAATTATTTAAATTAATCGCAAACTGTTACAAGCTCTAAGGCTAATGAACCCTTTAGGAACAGAGAGGGAAATAGAGCAAAACAAAACAATAATAACAGTAATAATGATTATTATTATTATTATTATTATTATTATAACTAAATCAAAACAAACACCCAAGAATAGAATAAAACCTATGCAATAGTGATGCTGTCAAGGTCGCTCAGTGAGGTTTGTAATTGAACTTCCCAAACAAATAACAATATGATTATTTTAATTGTTTAACATGGCTTGTAAATCAACAATCGTAGAAAATGGTTGTTTCCAGATGTTGATTTAGTCAAAATGTATTTGATTGCATTAATCAATACCTGTTATTGAGGGAGGGTAGCCCCGTATCATTGACTATGAATGAAGTTCAAGTTTCCAAACAGCAATGATAATGGTGACAACTCAACTGATAGTCATTAAAGTCTGAAGGACAATTAAAGTTTGTGATTAAACTTAACACGATGCTTATAAACCGACTTCCAAATCAACCGTAATAAGAAATGGTTGTTCTTACGGGTTGCGTGGTTTCGATAAAAGCATTTACACTTTAAATGACTCGGGGAACATTAGGGTTATACTAGTTTGATTAACCTATAATTCGTTTTCCACAAAACCAACAGCTTATGAGAGTTCCAGCTAATGACATAGGCCAAAATAGCGCCAAAATCAGTTTAGACAAATGTGATTAAAAATCAACAATGAGATCGTACACCTTTATTAGCTTTAGCACTTGTCAGATTATTTTCCAACCGGAAAAAGGAGAACATGGGATAAGCATGAAGAGAAAACATCAAAAGACTGAAAATCCGCTAGCGTGAGTCAAGGTTCACTTTAACATTAGCCATACAATGCATTTAAATGACCACCAAATGCTTTGTGTTAGCCTTCAATATCGCTAGACACACATATACTTCAATGCAACGCGTTAGCGTTGGTTAGCTTAGCCGTATGCTAGGCTTGTTTACGTTTTCAGTTCAAGTCGGCGCTGGCGAGCTGCGCATGCGCGAGTGACTGAAGTTCCGGCAAGTCCCTCAGGACGTCCGGGTGGGGTCGTTGCTATGACGACTCACAGAGTGGCAAAATAGCAGTTCGCAAGCGTTACGCCCTTTACCCCCACAATAGCATCATTCAGAAACTTATATTTCCGATGAGCAGTGACCAATGAATACAGCTCTAGCGATTATCGGGTAATACACTATAGAGGCCGCGGGTCCTCGCTGTAAGGTCACGAGCACTGTTTAGATTATTTATCCTATCAGTGCAAAGCAAAGTTTTAATCACCAGGTTACCTGGGATTAATGCTAGATCAGCGATCTCAGCACTTCGTGTTAGAGTGCTTATGCAGTAACACGGCTGTGGATTCAACCACACAAACTTGATCAAGACAAATATTTTCTCCAAGAACATACAACACAGTTACCTAAGCACCGCGTTCTTTAATTCACTACCTTTAGCGAATAAAACGGCAAAGCTGGGTTGATTTATTCTAAACCCCGTTGCCAGGAGAAAAACAGCTGATTTCAGAGCCGGGACTCGCGGCGTAAGAAATCACACTGTTCAGGCCCTTTTAAGAGGATAAATGAGGGACACGCTTATTGACCTCTTTCTGCGCTCTTAAAGCGGCTTTACAGTTCGTCTCAGCGGACGAATTTACTGCAGTTTATGCGCTGTTCGTCACGGCGGATGAATTTGCAGCTGATGCGCTGTTCGTCACGGCGGACGAATAAAAAGCAGTTTTACTTTCTCAACAACACTCCAAAATGCAGTCAAGCAATAAAACGCATGGTACCATCATAGAGTAATGACACGTGTAGCAAATTCTCTAATCTATCTTTACGGTCAAAAATAGATTAAC
>CAIGQQ010030056.1:66758-93518 GCA_903798035.1 Danio albolineatus | reverse complement strand
TTGTTGTGTTGATTCTACAGTTGCCATGGTAACAACAACTATATTAATTGATCTTTTTTGTTTATTCTACAGTTGCTATGGTAACAACAACTTTAGTAATTGATCTGTTGTGGTGATTTTATAGTTGCTATGGTAACACACTGACTACAGTAACTGATCTGTTGTGGTGATCCTACAGTTGCTATGGTAACAACAACAGCAACTATAGTAATTGATCTGTTGTGGTGATCCTGCAGATGCTATGGCAACAAAAACAACTATAGTAATTGATCTGTTGTGTTGATTCCACAGTTGCTATGGTAACACAACAACTTTAGTAATTGATCTGTTGTGGTGATTTTACAGTTGCTATGGTAACAGCTATAGTAACTGATCTGTTGTGGTGGTCCTACAGTTGCTATGGCAACAACAACTATAGTAATTGATCTGTTGTGGTGATTCTAAGGTTGCTATGGTAACACAACAACTATAGTAATATAAATAAATGACCCAATACTGTATTCTTCAACAATTATTGGGTATATTATACTACAATACGCCACAGTTTACTGTACAAAAACTAAAGTATACTACAGTATTCATTACAGTTTACTATAGTTAATACTACAGAATGCTGGAGCATTCATTAACAAGGTAAATACTATAATACACTGTACACTGTAGTATTGTTGAAAAACGCTGTGGTATTTCCTATAGATTACTATAGTATTTTTTCATGTGGGAAAGAACTACAATCCCATAAAGCACTGCCAATGATACAACCCACTTTTACTGCAAAAAATGCAAATAAACAAATATTTCAGCATATTTTGTGGAGCTTCATAGAAGTGGGTGGAGTAAAGTGGCTCTCTTCTTGTCGATCTCTGATTGGTGGAAGTATGCACAGCATCATGGGTAGTGTAGTTTATCTGCAATATTATCAATTTACTATAAGTCTGTGGACCGAAAGTTGCTGCAGACTTTAACATGCATTTCAGCATGATGACGGACTTCCAACTGAAACCAAATACTGAGTAGGGGCGGGGTTTTATTTTTGAGCTCTGCCTCTCATCTTTCACATTCACACAGTGTTAGAGGGGTGTGGCTATGCATATTTTAGCCAATCAGAGAAGGACTGCCGCTCCAGAACGGAAACGGATGCTCAGATTTTGATTTAATATCATTTTTTTTCAACGTGAATGAATTAACAGCAAGTATAAACACTGTATATATTGATTTAATGCAGACTTTGAACACAACTGTTTTAAAATATGTTGAATTAATGCAAACAATTCTTAGAGATCACAATAGGTCTGTTTTGAAAGGTTTATATCAGTCAATTTAACAAATCTATTTCCCTAAATGGAGAAAATTGATGAAGTTTTTACCGTTTACAGCTCTCTCCATCAGAGTAATCCAAAAACAACTACTCACCTTTTATTAAAAGCACCTTTTTTAAGCTTTCGGGATAATTCTCTTCATACATGGTCAGAATCTGCAATAAACAAGTGTTGATTTAATAAACAAATGCATATGATTTACAAAATAACAGTCAATAAACACACAATTTCAAGTTTATATCTCAATTATATCAATTCTGATGTAGTTTTCTCATCACTTCAAGAAAGTATGACATTAAAAGGAGAATATTTACACTAATGTTTCCACTCATTTGCCAAAAACAATACAGATAAATGATATATTTGGACATTTAATTGGCATGGTGGTCTAATAAATGCATTTTAAACAGATAAATGATATATTTGGACATTTAATCGGCTAATAAATTCATTTTAAAAGTAGCCATAAACTAGGAAAGCAAAATAAACCTTGATCTTTAACAAATAAGAGCTCATAGAAGTACATAAACAGCATTTAAGTTTCAGAACTCAATACTGTGAGAGTCAAAACATGAATAAAATCAGCTTATATTGAAGGCAGCTTCTGGAATATCTGCTCTATGATGTAATGAGGTGGATAAGCTCCGCCTCCACAGAAGATCAACGCCCACTTGTCATGTACTGACTGCTTAGAACTGTTAATATGCAAAACTGTCAGCAAATCAGAGCAGTGGGTGTTTACTTATGAGTCTACGATTGGCCACGCCCATTCAAACAGAGCGTTCTGATTGAGTCACAGATAATAGACATGTATTAATAAAGTATTATGTAATTTTAATGTAAAAATTATGATAACATTATAATATATTATAATATAATACTGATAATACACAACGTGACACGTATACACATTTTATTTTAATGAATATAACTAATTAATATAACTTCTGTGTGTAAATGCACCAAAATATTGTCTATAATCACTGAGAAATTGACAAAAATGTTCAATATTTAAAAGTGGCGCACTCATTTATGCATTTATATATGTTTTTAAACTTAGCTATGTTATGCTGACCAGCAGATGTTCTTTAAACACAGATATCTGCTATTGATTTGAGGTTAATCTCACCTCTCCGTACATCTCCACTGCAGGTTTCCAGAGATGCTTCATGCCGAGGCCCTCGCAGTCATAAATGATGGTGATCGATTCAATGTGTTTGCCAAGCTGATCAATAAGAACACATAAAATCACATTCATCTCAATGTAACAGCACGCCTTACTATGCTCATCAGCCAATCAGAAGCAAGCATTCAGCAGAACTGCAGTATAAATGTTAATAACTAATATAACTTTTTGTAACATTAATACTTTTTAATAATTAATACTTTAGTAATTTTTTGCATTTTATTCAATTAAATATTTAAAAAAAAACTATTAAAAACAAGTGTTGAATATTTAAAGTGTTAAATATATTTTTAAAAATTGAATTTAAGGAAGTGTTAGGAGGAACGGTGATAATATTATGCACCTGTAATGCACTCAAAACCTGCTGGAACTACTTTATCTGTGCGTTTATATGATAATAACGGCACACCTTAGAATGCTCATCAGCCAATCAGAATCAGGCATTCGACAGACGTATGGTACAAATGTAAAAATTAATACTTTTTGCACCAGAATTGTTTTTCTGGTTAGTTTGTATTTCATTTAAGTAAATATTACAAAATAATAATAAAAATAACAAGTGATATGTGGAACTATGATAATATTATGGAGCTGTAATGCACTCAAAACCTGCCGGAACTACTTTATCTGTGCGTTTATATGATAATAACGGCACACCTTAGAATTTTCATCAGCTAATCAGAATCAGGCATTCGACAGACGTGTGGTACAAATGTAAAAATTAATACTTTTTGCACAGAATTGTTTTTCTGGTTAGTTTGTATTTGATTTAGGTAAATATTACAAAATAATAATAAAAATAACAAGTGATATGTGGAACTATGATAATAGCATAGAGCTGTAATGCACCTCAAAACCTGCTGGAACTACTTTATCTGTGCGTTTATAATAACGGCACACCTTCGAATTCTCATCAGCCAATCAGAATCAAGCATTCAACAGACACATGGTATAAATGTTAGAAATGAATACTCTTTGCACCAGAGTTATTTTTCCGGTGATTTAATAAAAATAAAAACCTGAATGATCTATGAACTATAAAACTTAGAATGATCCTCAGCCAATCAGTATCAAGCATTCGTGTGGTATAAATGTTAACGATCAACACTTTTTGCATCATAATTGGTTTTCTGGTTATTTAATGTTTCATTCAATTAAATAACTTTTAAAACGAATAAAAACAAGTGTTATGTGGAACCATGATAAAAATATGCACCTGTAATGCACTCACAACCTGCCGGAACTACTTTATCTGTGCGTTTATATGAAAATAACGGCACACCTTAAAATTCTCATCAGCCAATCAGAATCAAGCATTCAGCAGATCTGCAGTATCTGTATGTTAATAATCAACACTTTTTGCACCAGAATTGTTTTTCTGGTTAGTTTGTATTCAATTTAAGTAAATATTACAAATTAATAATGAAAAATAAGAAATGTGATGTGAAACTGACTGTGATAATATTATGGAGCTGTAATGCGCTCAAAACCTGCCGTAACTACTTTATCGGTGCATTTATATGATAATAACAGCACGCCTTAGAATGCTCATCAGCCAATCAGAATCAAGCATTGAACCAAACTGTAGTTTAAATGATAATAGTTAATACTTTTCACACCAGAATTGTTCATTTAAAAAACAAGCGTTATATTACTGTTATTGTAAACTTTATAGTCCCATTTTGGGGCGATTTGTTCTGCGTTATAGATTTACAACATATACATCATAGCACACACTTAAAACAAACATTAAACAACATATATAGTACTAAAAACAGCAGCTACCCCTCCACAGCAGAATTATATATGCACTGTAAAACCCAATCAGGTAAGGTAGCTCAAACCATGTGAGGAAACTAATTGCTAAAACTAATCTTAATGAGTACCGTGAACTTAATCCATTTGAGTAAACGGAGCAATTACAGCACAGTAAAACCCAATAAATGAAAAGAACTCAAACCAACTGAGTACTGTAGGCAAGTTAAGGCAACTCAAACCATTTGAGGAATGTGATTGCTACAAACCATTTGAGTTAAAAAAAAACTAATCTATATGAGTAATGTGAACTTACTCCTTTTAAGTTGAAGTAATGATGTATTTAATTAACTTAAATAATTTAAATATGGATTTAAATATTTAAATTTACCTTCAACACTGAGTTCAAAACTCTTTTAAAATGAGTAGAATTAACTTTCAGTGAATTTTGAGTTAGCTACACTCATTTCATTTGATAAAGTTGACTGTTGGGTTTTTCAGTGTGATATCATATAGAATTGTAATGCGTTCAAAACCTGCCGGAACTACTTTATCTGTGCGTTTATATGATAATAACGGCACACCTTAGAATGCTCATCAGCCAATCAGAATCAAGCATTCAAATGATCTGTAGTATAACTGTTAATAATGAATACTTTTTGTAACAGAATTGTTTTTTTCTTTGGTTATTTTGTTTCATTCAATTCAATACATTTTTAAAAATTAATAAAAAGAAGTGTTATGTGGAACTGTGAAAATAATATGCACCACTAATGCGTTCAAAACCTGTCAGAAATACTTTATCTGTGCATTTATATAATAATCAGAATCAGATTTATTGCCAAGTGTGCTTCACATAATAATAACGGCACACATTAGAATGACCATCAGCCAATCAGAATCAAGCATTCTACAGATGTGTTGTATAAATGTTAATAATTAATACTTTTTGGACCAGAATTGTTTTTTTAATTATTTAGCATTTTTTATTCAATTAAATAATTATTTAAAACTAAGAAAAAAAAGTGTTATGTGGACCTGTAGCGCACTCAAAAACTGCCGGAACTACTTTATCTGTGCATTTATCTGCAAATAATAGCACACCTAAGAATGCTCATCATCAGCCAATCACAATCAAGCATGTGACAGCACTGGATTATACTGATTTTAGACACATGCTGAGGGTTATGAATGTTTAGATATTTGTACTTCAGTAAAAAGTAATGTGATTTGGTGTGTTTACAGTCTGTACCTTTTTGGACTGTTTCTCACACTCGCGCCGCAGCAGCTCAGCATCTCTGATTTTGGTCCTCAGACAGTCTTGTTTACTCGCCGACAGTAAAAGACCTTTAGGATCCAGAGGGCCGATAATATCAAACCAGATGGGGCTTCCTTCACGATCATAACCACACATTCCTCCGGCAACATAGCGCTCCAGGACCTGAGAACAGTATTGAGGGTATTTATCATTAGGCTTTGTCCCTTTATTCACCACAGCGGAATGAACCACCAACTTATCCAGCACATGTTTTACACAGTGGATGCCCTTCCAGCTACAACCCATCACTGGGAAACACCCATTCACACGCATACACACACACACACTACAGACAATTTAGTTGATCAGTTCCCCTATAGCGCATGTGTTTGGACTGTGGGGGAAACAGGAGCACCCGGAGGAAACCCACACCAACACGGGGACCAACATAATGATTAATAATAATAATAATGAATATTTGTAATGATGAATATTTCTTATTAATATTGTTTGAGTTACCTCTGGCGGCCTCCAGTCGTCAATGATCGTTTCCAATTTCATGTGTCTGCGAAACTCCAGATGCTGAAATACAAATATAAGAAACTTCAGTTGAGTTTTAGGTGTTATAAAAGCCTTTCCTCTTATATTTCCTGATTTAAAATGGTTTAAAGATGTAAAATAGAAATTAATTTATAAATTTGGCATTTAAAATACGTTTTTTTATGTAACTTGTGTTTAAATATTTATTTTTTAATTGCAAAACTGGCTGTATTTGCCTAATTAAGCCTATAAATTACACTCACTAAATATCTAGTCAAATATTATGTGCTGTCATCATGTCAAAGACAATACAAAGCAGATTTTAGCAATGAGTTATTACAACTATTATGTTAAAATAGTGTTGAAAAAATATCTCACTTAAACATGACTTGGGAAATACCTAAATTATAAATAAATAAATAAATATGATGTATTTACACATACATACAAATACATGTAAATAAAAAAAGTATAATAAGAAGAATTTAAATATATAATATTTATCATGTTCATATTTTGACTTATTTTTCTTATTACGTTTTAAACATGTTAAAATATTAATAATAAAACAAATATTTACTATCATTGTAGTATTATTTAAACATTTTGTCATTTACAAAAATATATTGTAAACATTTTACATGTATTAAAAATTATTCAGTTTCTTATTTTAAAAGAGGATTAAGTAGAATATAATTAGAAAATAATAATTCACATTAAATTAAACATTAAATGTTAAAATATTTTATTGCTTTTTAACAGAATTATTAACGCTTAATTGACAAAATTATTGCTAAAATGACTACATAATTATAACAGTACTAAAATACTTTGTGTGTGTTTGTGTGTGGGTAGATAGCTAGATAGATACAGACATACATAGACATACAGTAAACATTTATTTTGATGTAAAGCTGAATTTTCAGCTTTATGGTGCCTCAAAAATCAGTCTAATGAGGATTTGATGATCAAAAAAATGTAAGACTATTATTAATGTTGATAACAGTTGTGCTCCTGCAATTTTTTTGGAAACTCTAGTATAATAAATGTTATTTTTAAGATTTATTGATCCATAGAAAATAAAAAAAAAGCCAATTTCTTTATTTATTTAGGGAGAACTTTAATTCACCACGAAAAAAGTAATAAGTTCTTCTTCAACAACAACAAAAAAAAAGTGAATAATAATAATAATAACAATAATAATGTGATATTACCTTCCTAAGCATTGCTTCGGCCTTTGGAACATTGAAAGTTCTAGCTGCCAAAATAAATAAATAGATAAATAAATAAACAGACAAATGAGTATGAAAATAAAACACATTGCAGCTTATTACTTTCTCAAATAACCCACAACATGCACAGGAGGACTTTGGGATCTTATACAATAAAGTAGTGCAAAGGGAGAGAGCAAATAATTCTGCAAAGGTCAAAAACAGATAAATACTGACGCATACATTCACAAGAAAGTCACCTTGAACTTTCCTTTTCTAAGAGTAAAGTCAACAGATGATTTTGGGATGTTCTGTCTCAACACACCGTATTGATTTCTAGATAAATGCGGTGTAGATAAAGCAAATGCTGCAGAAAAACCATAGAAGGATGAGAAATAACTCAAAAGTGCTTCCTTGTTTTATTCTGTCAGTCTGTTAATCAGGTTCAAGGGGTCAAAAGGTCATCAGTCAGAGATCTACACTATATTATTATACATTTCTTTACTGAAAATAAAAGAAAAGTACATGTTTGTGCAGCAAAATCCTCACCTCTGAGCCACCGGAGCAGGTAATGATCAGTTTGATTAGACAGTTGATCCCAAACATCGGCTAATTTCTCCTGAAACTGACCAAAGAGAAGATATTTAAGTGTTTTGACCAATTCTGACAACACAATATGCATTTATTGGATCCCAAATGCAGTAAAAATGCTGAAATATTAATTATAATTTATATTTTAATTCACGGTGACCAATTTCTATGTGAATAGATGACGTATAATTTATTTCTGTGATATAAGAATCATTACTTTAGTCTTTAATGTCATGTTTTCCTTCAGAAACCACTCTAATATGATTATATATCAATTAAGAGACATTTATGCATCGTATTCTATGATTATTATGATACATTATATGTTTTAAAGACTCATAGATGAATGGGAGGTTCATAAGTAAAGCATTTATTTGAAATAAAAGCATTTAAACTGTTATAAATATAATTTTTGATCATTTCAGAGCATCTTTACTGAATTTACGTACATAATAATTACTTCTAAATACAAAAATTATAATTACTGACCTCCAGTTTTTGAAAGGTAGTGTATTATTGTTTTAATATGTATTAAATGTAAGCAAAATTGTGCGTGTACTTGCCTGTGTTAAAGCCTCTGCTTGTTTAGGACTGAGATCTCCGACTCGACCGCTCATTTTAGCAGAATCAAGCAGAATTGAGTTCATGTACCCGTATTTATACACACACGCACACCCACACTCACACACACACACACACACACACGCACACCCACACACACCCTACATAGATAAGAAATTAAATTAAACACACAGCAGCATTACCAAACAATAAACACACGACAACAAATCCATAATAATTTCCGACGATCTAGCAATACAATAAAATAATAATATTCCCGCTTTATTAATTATTTGAATTTGATTTGAGGCGTGGACCAATAATAATGCTCCTACAAAGTGATTGATGGTACATTATAATTAAAGATTCAAACGCCAGCCAATAGCCAGGATGGTAGGCGGGGCCAGAGCTCCAAGTCATATAAAAGCTTTCAACGTTATTTCAAAAATCAATATCGGCGGCTGTTGGTGTTTGGACTAACGGAGAAAAAAATAGTTAAATTAATATAGTTTTATAGCATAAATAATATATTCACATCTACATTAATCATCTTTAATACAATCCTGTAAAAATGGTAAGTACATTAATCTTTATATGTTATCCGAATGACACCCGCGGAGCCGTTAACGTAATCGACCAACGGTCAACTTTCTCCTCAGATTTGTAACGTAAACGTATATTTCTATCTTTATATATTTGTTTTCGACGCGATATTCGAAATTTGTTCATATTTATAATCGATTAGGAAAATGTAAGACCCGTTTTGACACTTTTAATATGTTATTAGTTATATTAGTTACTTCTATTGCTTGTAATATACTTCGCTAATATGTTTGTTCCTCTGCTTTGGTGTGTCCGGTCAGCGTGAGTGTATCTCAGTTCATGTGGGCCAGGCGGGAGTGCAGATTGGGAATGCGTGCTGGGAGCTCTACTGTCTGGAGCACGGCATCCAGGCTGACGGACACATGCCGAGCGACCACACCACCTCTGGCGGAGACCAGTCCTTCAACACCTTCTTCAGTGAAACCGGCGCTGGGAAACACGTCCCGAGAGCGGTGTTCGTGGACCTGGAGCCCACTGTCGTCGGTCAGAATGCATCTACGCTATAGTTGTGTCACAATAACAGCGTTATTTATACATAAAACAGCATTAAATGACTAATATCATTCATTCATTTTCGGCTTCGGCATCGGCTTAGCCCCTGTATTAATCAGGGGTCGCTACAGTGGAATAAACCACCAACTTATCCCATATATGTTTCACGCAGCAGATTCCCTTCCAGCTGCAATCCATCACAGGGAAACATTCATACACACTCATTCACACACATACACTACGGACAAATTTAGCTTACCCAATTCTCGTGTACTTCATGTCATTGGACTTGTGAGGGAAACCGGAGAACCCGGACGAAACCCGCACCAACACAGGGAGAACGTGCAAACTCCACACAGAAATGCCAAGGCTCGAACCAATGACCTTCTTGCTGTGAGGTGACAGTGCTACCCACTGCGCCACCGGCTAATATCAAGATACAAAGTAATTGTGTTTTATTAGTGTGGTTACCGTAACACTATTTTGTTTTGGTAAAGTTAAAAGTGCTGTTATCGCTAATTGACAATTTGCACATTTTCATAACATTACGAGTTTTATTCAAAAATTACATTCACACACATCTGCTGAGATGACAAAATCACTAAAACAAAAATAAAAGGTCAGACTAGTAAAGTATGGTATATGCACAGCTAGTGTTTTTCAGCCAATGATGAACTTCCGGTGAAAGCTTTATCCGCTTGTTAAGTCGTGACGTATAAAATACTGTTTCCGGCTCATTTGAATTTAGAAAATGTTTGTTTATGACCACATTTTAGGCCCATCACACATTAAAGTTAATTTTATATAAAATCATGCTGTACACATCAGTCTCTGGACTCAAATACCGAAAGTATTACATCGCTTTGTAAAGGTTTATTATTACCATTTGATGAGTCTTCCCATACAGTCTGATAGAGCGCTTGGACCTGAAAGCTGCTTCGAGCGATGTCACACTTAACAAGCGGATATGACTATTTTTAATTTCATACGGCTCCTTTTACAGCCTCGATGTAGGAATGTAATTAAAATATAATCAGTTGAATAGACTTAAGCATCTATTTGATTGTATAAGTGTAAAAAGAGATGTAAAACCGCTTAAACGCTGGTGCCGTCATTAGTGGCAGGCTAGCACAGAAATTCCATTGAAAATACTGGGGTAAAATTAACTTCCATAATTTAAAGACATGGTGTGGAAAAATATAATTTAATGCAGTGCTTCTTGTTCGGTCTGATACCCACTTTATATCATATATCAGCCAGGCAGTGAATATCGCTGTTTTTTAGTGAAGTTTAGTATAGTTTTTTAGGAGAGGAGCACGTGCTTATGATTGACACGGCTGGCCCAGAGTCAAGCTAATGCACAATCCACCAATCAGACGATTCCCAGCTGAGTATAAATAACCAAAGCATCTTACCTTAGTCATCTTCGTCTCAAAGAATCCCCCCTTCCACCCCCTCTCCCCCCTTTTCCTCTATAGGGCAGCACAGTGGCCCAGTGGCTAGCACTGTTGCCTCACAACAAGAATGCCTCTGGTTTGTGCCTCTACCCAGCCAATAGACATTTCTGTGTGGAGTTTATGTTCTCCCCGTGCTTGCGTGGGTTTTCCCCAGGTCCTCCGGTTTCCTCCCACTGTCCGAAACATGACACATAAAGAAATTGACTTAAACAAATCAGCACTATACCCAAATTCCACTAGCAGCATACCCTCATAGCAATTTAAAAGCAGCAGGAGGGCGAGGGGTTCTCAAGATCTACCTGAGCTCAAACTCCCCTCTCGCCCTGCAAACGGGAGGGAGCCCCGGGCTCGAGGATCTTTTGAGCTCAGGGCTCTCTCCCGGGACAGCATGCCAAACTAGCTTTATTACCAATCATCAGCTAAGTGTGAACTCTTGAAAGGAAATCGGACCTTAAACTCGCGATTTTGTATGGGACAACAATTCACCGGAAGCCCTGATGCTTGCTGTCTGAAATTAAAAGTCTGTGTGCATATACCCCATTGTTTTGATATATTTCATTTCTTATAAATTAAGTTTATATTTAAAAACATTAACTTTTTTAAATATTTGCATTTAATCCTAACATTAATTGCAACAGCAAATATATCTTATTAATTTTAGCTGATGATAACGACTAAGCACATTCAAATAATTTCTTATATTAATAATGATATATACACACAGTAACATTCAGTCAACGTTTGAAGTGAATTAAAAAAAAGTTCTAAATATTTTCTAGATGTGGATGGGTTTTGTTCAATAGATTTGGACTACATTATAACTAGGGGTGTCACGATTTCGATTTTAAATCGAAATCGATCGAAATTCATGCTCAATCTCGATTATCGAATTCAAAAATGAAATCGTCGATGCTGCCACGCCCCCATGTCACGAAAAAAAAAAACACGCTTGTTGAAGTGCTGCGAGTCAACTGATGGGAAGTTCGGATCATTTTACTGACTCGGATCTTTGAGTCTCGTTCATCGAGACGAACGAATCTTTTTTCGAGTCATATAATGCTATAAGCAAGAAACAATAATAATTCATTGTTTACCTGGTCTTTTGTCCATGAAGATATTTTTGTCTGCTCAGCTCACCTCGTTCTCGTCACATTGACAGTCACATATAATCTTTACTAATGTACACACTACACAGTCTGAGCCGAAAGGAGCCATGAATAGTTCACCTTTCAAGTCTTCAAGTTTTTGAGTCGTTTGTTTGTTCAGCCCGTGACAGCATGTAAAGCGAGATGACTCACAGCCGAGGACTCGAGAGATGAACGGATCTCGGGCTCTAAATACATATGATTGGCTTCAGTCCTTCACGTGATGAACAATCAGACTCAAACCCGAGGTCTCAGGAGATTAACTGATCAAATCCTTAACAGCGGCTCTAAATACATATGATTGGCCTCAGTCTTTCACCTGATGAATGACTCAAAAGACTTGAAAAATGAACGAAACCACCTGTACAAATGTGCGCATGCTCGGATGAACGAATCACTCCCTGAGATGACTCGTCGTTCCCGAGTCATATCGAAGATTCATTCAAAATTAACGAATCGTTCAAGAACGACCCATCACTAGAGTCAACCTAACAGCTACAACAAACAGCATGGCAACGGCAAACGCAGGAGACCCGTCGACAGAACTTGAACCCCCTCCACTTTCACTGAAGTCGCCGGTGTGGAAGTATTTTGGATTTCCAGTGAGTTATGTAGACAACGTTCGTGTTGTCGACAAAAAAAACACAGTTTGCAAGCTTTGCTATGTACGTATACCACATTATTCCACCGGCGGCACAACTAACATGGCAGGGCATCTCCGCAGGCACCACAAAAACATAGATTTATCTGTTAAACCGACAAGTGTAACACAAACTACTCTCCCGTCTTCATTTGGAATAAAACTTCCAAGCAACTCAACACGTGCAAAGGCAATTACAAGCGCGGTAGGAGTATTTATAGCCGCGGACATGCGACCTTATTCAGTGGTAGAAAACTCCGGTTTTAGGCATTTAATTAGCGTGCTAGAACCGCGCTACGAAATCCCAAGTAGAACGCATCTCACAGCTACGGTGATACCCTCCATGTACAATAATGTGAAGGAGAAAGTTATTGAAGGTCTTAGTAATGCACATTTAGTAGCCTTGACTACAGATTGCTGGACCTCTAGAGCAACACAGAGCTTCATGACTGTCACAGCGCATTACATTAATGATGATTGGGAAATTCAAAATCCAGTTCTTCAAACTCGCCCCATATATGAAGCTCACACTAGTGAACATTTAGCAGAAGTGCTGAGGGAAGTAGTACTGGAATGGAAGTTGAACAGACAAAATGCAACAATTCCTGTGACAACTGATAATGCAAAGAACATTGTCAATGCCTCACATGCAGCTGGATTGTCTCCACACATTGGATGTTTTGCCCACACTGTGAATCTGGCCTCCCAGAAGGGTTTGGGAGTAAACCAGATTTCGCGTCTTTTGGGCAGAGTCAGGAGGGTGGTCACTTTTTTCCACAGAAGCACCACTGCAGCAGCCGTCTTAAAGTCAAAACAAGATATGCTTCAGCTTCCTCCTCACAAGCTGGTTCAAGATGTCATTACAAGGTGGAACTCCAGCTATGACATGATCACACGCTATTTAGAGCAACAAGCTGCTATCTATTCTGCACTTGCAGAAAAAGACATAAAAAAAAATGCTAAAGACCTTATCACCCTCTCTGATCAAGATGTGACTGTTCTGGAAGATGTATGTCAGGTACTGAAACCCCTGAAAACAGTTACAACCTTGATGAGTTCTGAACAGCAGCCTACTGTGTCTATGGTCATGCCCCTACAACACACCATCCTGACGTCTTTGAAACACAGTGACACAGATTCAACAATTGTAAAGGATGTTAAATCTGTTATAGAGGCAAATTTTGAAGAAAGGTATTTAGACCCAAGACTTCAACAGTTCCTGAATGAGAGCACTGCCTTGGATCCTAGGTTTAAAACTTTACCCCACCTGGATGACATATCTCAGAATATGATCTTCAATTGTCTGGAGGAGAAAATCTTGCAAGAGCACTCCGCACAGGTATGTGATACTAATAGCCTTAGCCTAATGTGATTAAGTTAAAGTAATATTATTATTATTTTTTTTGTATTTACATAATTTCACATTCATAATATTTGATGAATATGACTAATCACAATATCATTTCTGTTTGTGGTGTCACACTTAAATATAATTTCTGCCTGTTTATTACCTTAAACAACCTTTGTGTGTGACTATTTCAGTTTCATGCCTCAGGAGAAGGATCCAGCCAAAACCCTGCAGAGGATACAGACACTGTAGCAACCAGTGGAGGCAGCCCCCCAACAAAGAGAACAGCACTCAGTGAACTTTTTGGGGATTTTTTTCAGCACAGCCTCCACTGCATCATCATCAGAAACCAAACCATGGCCTGATGTTGTAAAAGACGAGATTCAGCTATACAAAATGGTTAAAGTAATTTCTGTGGATTCAGATCCACTGAAATGGTGGAAAGATAATGAGACCCAGTACCCAAATTTGTCCAAGCTTGCCCAACGTTATCTTGCTGTACAAGCAACAAGTGTGGCAAGTGAAAGAGTGTTCTCAACAGCTGGGGACATTGTGACATCTCAAAGAGCAGCCCTCTCCACAGAGAATGTGGACATTCTCATTTTCTTAAAGAAGAACATGAAACTATAAAAAATATCTGCCCATAGAAATGTAAATAGTTAATATTTTTGACAGTATTTTTGCAATATTTTAAGAAAGTTTTTTTTTTTCATATTCCTCTTTAACAAGAACTTGAAACAGCTATTTTTTTGTGAACTTGAATGTTATCATCTGTGAAGAAAACTGCAGTTACAAAAGAGAAATTAGATGGCAGGTTATTTTGTATAAGTTTCCAATTGACTGAAGATATAAGTTATTGTTACATTATATTGTTAATAAACACTTTAAATTTAACAATGTAGTGTGTGGTGCGTTGCGAACAAAGGTTAGATATTATTGTATTGCATAAAAGTCTTAAAATGGCATAGCTTGTGGTTTCAAATTTTTCTTTTTTAAATCGAGAATCGAATCGAACCGTGACTTTAGAATCGAAAATGTAATCGAATCGAGGATTTTGAGGATCGTGACACCCTTAATTATAACATAATTGGAGGTTTTAGTGCAAGGTTTTAGTCCACTTAAAATGTTGACTTTTGTCAATACATACTGGTATAAAATATTAATAATTAGTCATTTTTGTCTTGCTTTAAATATTCCACTTGAAAATGTAAAATAACAAAAAATTACAACACTGAAATAGTTAGACGTATGAATAAAAAAAAAAGAATGCATCACAAAAATAAATAGTGTAATTTCATGGCAATTTAAAATCTTTCTATTTTCATCTTTAATTCAGACGAGGTGCGAACTGGAACATACAGACAGCTGTTTCACCCAGAGCAGCTGATCACTGGGAAGGAGGACGCTGCTAACAATTACGCCAGAGGACATTACACCATTGGCAAAGAAATCGTGGACCTGGTACTTGACCGTGTTCGCAAACTGGTAAGACGTTTTCTTCTATTTCGGCATACTACTTGTCGCAGTTAGATTTTTATAATTTACTAATGGGTCTTTTATTTTTAGTGCGATCAGTGCACCGGACTGCAGGGATTCCTCATCTTCCACAGCTTCGGCGGTGGAACCGGTTCAGGTTTTGCATCTCTTTTAATGGAGAGGTTGTCTGTTGACTATGGCAAGAAAGCCAAGCTTGAGTTTGCTGTATATCCTGCACCACAGGTACTGTGTTTGTATTGGTCATCCTTCACTTAAAGTTGTGTTGAAGCATCACACCTATTATGGTGTAAAAATGACTAGAACTAATTATTGAATAAGAAAACTAATGCTTCCTGGGTTCCTTTGTTCAGCAGAAATCTATTGTAAGAGCGAGACTCTAAACACTAAATTACATTAATAAATTCAAGAGTTCACACTTAGCTCAAGATTTATGAATGGCTTGTTTGGCATGCTGTCCTGTGAGAGAGCCCTGAGCTCAAGGGATCCTCGGGTCCAGGGCTCCCTCCCTTTCACAGGGCGAGGGGAGATTGAGCTCAGGTCGATCTCAAAACTCCCCAGTCAGCTCCCACTCCCACTCAACAGTGCCAGCCATTGGGCTGCCGTGCCGCCCATTCTGGATAAAAGTGGAAAAAGCGGAAGTAGGGGGCTTTCTTCCAGACAAAGATATTTGAATAAAGGAAATGAAGATATATATACAGTATAATGACTTTTGATTGGCGGATCATGATTAGCTAATGTGGGACAGCTGGTTCAATCATGAGCCCGTGCTCCTCCTTAAATTAGTTTAATATTAACCTTCTCTCTGAAAGTCTTGTCATTTCAAGTTTTATTTTAAACACGGATTCTTTTACATAGTGTAAATGATCATGTGATTGACTAAACACAAGATTAATGTGCACAAAAACAAGGTGTTCATACTTCAGACTGTGTTCCAAAACACATAAAAACTGTACCTGCCACCTACATCTTTTTTCACTCGCCTGTAAGCCATGTCATAAAGGTATGTTCATTCAATGAGCACTTGTGGGTCACACTGAACACCTCAACAGAAAGGTAATGTATAGTGTGACAAAATAAGAAAAAATAAGAGGGTGCCAAGCCTTTAAGTTGCATTTTTAAAAACAATTACTGAATACTAGTATCTTGGGACCCATTTATGTCAGCAGTCTGCCAGAGGGGGGAAAAATGGCATGTTGGGTGTATTTTACAAGACATACATTTCTAAGTCATTACTGAGTAGGGCCAGACGAAATCTGCGGACATTTTTTGCTATTTCTGCGCAGAATTTTGTTAAAAATCTGCGGATTATGCGGAATGATTTTGGGAGTAACATAACCAAAACTTTGATATATGGAATGAAAAGTAATACCTTTTTAACTTGTATTTAATGTTTACAACGTGAATCCGATTAGATCCACTTTAATTGGTAAACAAAGCAAGTCTCTCATAAAATATCTATTAAAAACAGAAAATATGACTTTACAAACTATATTGTAAATAAATCATATTCATATTTTCATATTAGTCAATATTAGTACTGAAATTATTTTTAAAACTGAATAAATATAAATTTACACAAGTAAATAAACAGAATCAATGATGGGCTAAAATTCAGCGAAATTCTGCGCGCACAGATTCCGTGTGGCCCTAGTCATTAGACAAGAATGTTTGAGTCGGTGAAGTTTATTGCAGAATATAAAATTAGAGTATCGTCATGATGTTTACCACAGATGTAATTTAAGTAATTAATTGAAAATGTATAATAACAAAACTCCACTTCAAGAGGATCAACAGGGAGTTACTCTTCTGGCTTTTCTGTACTTTTCTATAACAGGTGAAAACAGTGAAGTGTTTCGGCTGACCACTTGTGATGAAAAGACAGACCTTACCTTATGAAAACAGGGCTTTCAAGATGTTGATGAAAAATATTCTGTTTCATTTCCTTTTAGGTTTCCACCGCAGTGGTCGAGCCCTACAACTCCATCCTGACCACACACACCACCCTGGAGCACTCGGACTGCGCCTTCATGGTGGACAACGAGGCCATCTACGACATCTGCCGGCGGAACCTGGACATCGAGCGGCCCACCTACACCAACCTCAACCGGCTCATCGGCCAGATCGTGTCTTCCATCACTGCGTCCCTACGCTTCGACGGAGCCCTCAACGTAGACCTGACCGAGTTCCAGACCAACCTGGTGCCGTACCCGCGCATACACTTCCCACTGGTCACCTACGCGCCAGTGATCTCCGCAGAGAAGGCCTACCACGAGCAGCTGTCTGTGGTAGAGATCACCAACGCCTGCTTTGAGCCCGCCAACCAGATGGTGAAGTGCGACCCTCGCCACGGGAAGTACATGGCCTGCTGCATGCTGTACCGCGGAGACGTGGTGCCCAAAGACGTCAACGCTGCCATCGGAAGCATAAAGACTAAGAGGACCATTCAGTTCGTGGATTGGTGTCCCACAGGCTTCAAGGTCAGTCTGCTCTGGAAACAAAATAAACACTCTTCACAATAGCAACTTGTAGATAGTAAAACATGTTAGGTATATTTGTTTAGGAATAATCAGCGACAGATTGTTCAATTATTAGAAAATTCAAGGTTAGGGTTGCACAATATTGGAAAAATCTGACATTGCCATATTTAGTTTATCTGTGATATATATTGCAATACGAATATAATCTCAGCAGATGAACCAAATAGTTCTGTTTGGAAAGATTTCATTCAGATCAATTGGGATGATCAAATCTTTTTTTTTTGCAGCGTGTTTGCATAAATTATGATGAAGCAAATATAAATACAAAGCAGAATTAAAAGTTAAATAAATAGTGCTTTCAGTGTTGCCAGATTGGACTGTTTCCCACCCAATAGGGCAGTCATGAATTTGATTGTGCAGGTTAAAAAATGGCATAGACAGGTTGACCAAATTTGGGCGGTTTTGAAACGTAACTTTTATACGCAACTTATTTAACAAAACATAACCGTGTGCTCCTACTCCATTCAGTTAGTAGCGACCAGTGCATAGCACAAACACCGTGATCCCACCACCAAGAGGAGATGAAGGAAAGTTGGATCAAAATCTGACTTCCCTAACAAATCTGATTCCCCTTCGCACACACGCACCTAGGCTTGGAACGATAACCGATTTCAAGGTATACCGCGGTTTGGAAAAGTCAAGGTTTTAAAACCGACCAAATTTTCTGTAATATCGTCCCTAAGGTATGTGTACGATTTTTTTAATTACACTTTTTTGTTGTTGTTGCTGTTTTTAGGACAACAGTACCTCCAGCAGAAAAGATATCCAAAGATGCTGTTTTAAATTGTAAAGAAATCTGTTTTTGAAACAAATGAAGACCGCAGAAGTCAATGATTCATTTTGAATATTTAGCCTGACGTTTACTGCTCCAAAATATATTTAATGTTTCTTAATATAAAATATATTGTGTTTTTTACCCAGACACTTAAGAAGAATATATTTTAGAGCTGTAATCACAATATCGTCAAACTGTGAAATTTTTATCCAAGGTTATCATACCGTCAGAATCTTACACCAGCCCATGCATACACACACCTTATGCCTGCAGTTAAACTCACAGCGGTTTATCGTAACACTTTCATCAATCATTTTTTTCCACAACTGACTGCAAGAACAAACACAGAAGCTCTGTCTGATTGACAAGCAGTGCCTAATTAAGTTCAAAAGAATTCCAAACGCCAAATAGGACAAATTTATACCACATTTTGAAAGTAAAACATACTCTAACATTAAGTGCAGTGTGTGGGTGAGGGGGCAGTGTTTCGAGGAGATCTGGTTAGGCCTGTCACGATGTCTATTTTGTGCTGTACGATATATTGCACCAAAATATATTGCGATAAACGATAATATTGTCATTTTATTCCACTTAAAATGCCAGAATGACAATCTAATATCATTATAATACAAGTCCAGTCTTCCAAAGAACACATTTATGACAGTTAAAGTAACTCACAGTTAAGGTTAAATATTAATCTAATGTTTTGGGTGTTTTTCTGTGCGTATTGGCAGGTTTTGAACAGCTTTTGGGCTGGAAAAAGTCAGCTATATCTGGCAACACTGAGTGCTTTATGGTTTTCTAGAGAGTCTGACAGTATTCATGTTAGGCATGGGCCGGTATAAGATTCTGACGGTATGATAACCTTGGATAAAAATATCACGGTTTCACAGTATGACGGTATTGTAATTACTTCTTTAAAATATATTCTTTTTAAAGAGCCCCTATTATGGGTTTTTGAAAATGAGCTTGTATGCTGTGTGTCACACAGCTCTAAGTGAAGTGAAATGTCCAGCTGAGGCTTAAATCTGAAAGTGCAAAGTGTTTAAAACTATTGATTCATCTATAAAAGAGTCGACTCATAGTTCCTCAAACAAGTCGCTGTGCTAACGAGTCTTTAGCCGTTTCGGCATGACGTGAACACGAAACATAAGCCCCGCCCATTTATGCACGCGCAGATTCGAAATCCCCAACCTCACCCACAAACAACAGCGGTGCGGAAAAAGTTGCCAGATCGGGCGGTTTTAAATTTGATTGTGCAGGTAAAACCTTTTGGACAGGGTTTGGGGTGAAATCAGGCAGCAACATCTGGCAACACAGAGAAGAGCACTGTGCTCGGCTGGATATTGGAAGTGTGCAGAGAACCCAGAGATGAGACTTTGAAGAGTTAGTAGTTTCTGCAGAAATACCACAGCATTAAACACAGCCATGTGCTGTTCCCCCTCCGAGGAGTGCTTACAACGAAGGATTAGGAGCACCAGGACATTTCCCTGGTCTGCTATCCAGCAAGTGTTGAGTAAGTGCGATTAAAACGGTCGCCTCATTGTTTTCTCCAGCTTGTAAATGATGCATTTAATTGTGTTTTGTAACTTGTAACCGCTTGTAGTGTCTCTGGTTAACTTGTATTCTCATATCGCGTCTAAAAGCACGTTGTAAACGCGACGCGTGCCACTTTGTTTACGGATGAAAATGCATTTGAGCTCGTGTTCCTCTCCTGTTTGTCGTTGCTATGGCCACCATGAGCTTTGCTACACACGTTAGGCGGTTTTACCGATGTGTGCACTAATAATGAATGTATGTTGCTGTTTTTACTTCTGGTTAAGAATAGAGTGATATGCTGGGAGACCGGGGGGTTAGTTTCGGGGGTGAGGGGTCTGAAATACGGGCGACTCCCGATAAAAACGAGTGTTAGCAGATTAGCTCACCCACACGCTATGACTCCTTCAATGTTGATAAGCCGTGGTGGGCATTCTCTCGCACTGTCGCGCTGTCGACCAATCGCAACAGACTGGCTCATCGGTCCAATCAGCGCAGTTTAGCATCGCGCGAAGGAGGGGTTTTGGAACAAATGAATCCCTGAACGATTCATATAGGAGTCGCTGGGATAATGAGGTAAAAATAAATGCAGATTATAAGACAATAAAAGTGTTTTTTGACCATGCATGCATATCAGCCTGCTGTTGGAGACCCCCAAAACCAAAATATGACCCTTTTCAATGTACAATATGGGCTCTTTAAACGTCTGACTAAAAAACTAAACCTTTTTCCCCTTTGAACAAAATATATATTTTATTTTGAGAAACATTTAAAGTTTTTTGGAGCAGTAAACATGTCAGGCTAAATAATTCAAGTGAATCATTCTGCTGTCTTCATTTGTTTCATAAACACAGATTTCTTTAGATTTACACCTAAAAAACAACAAAAAAATGTAAATAAAAAATCTTACACATACCTTAGGAACTGTATAGCATAAAATTTTGGCGGTATGAAAACCTTGACTTTTCCAAACCGTGGTATACCTTGAAAACGGTTATCGTCCCATGCCTAATTCAGGTACAGAAATCAAACAATCAAATATAAAATAACATGGTCATCAATGTATAAACAATTTAAAAATAGCAATATTTAATAATATCTTTCTCTCTTAATCTTGAATAAAAGATCTAATCCAGTTATGTGACTATTGCAGATACACACATTGCAATATCAATGCACAAATGAAATACTGTGCAGCCCTACTTGAGGTGCTGATGTGAAACAGGTCGTCACACCTCAGCTGTGTATTATTTTCTAATAATTCAACATCCCGAAGTGCATTAATTCTGCTTCTCCTCTGGTCTTCGCTGATGAGATGTTGTATTTGAGAGTTCGTCCTCCTCAAACTGCTCCTGTGTGTAGCACTAGGTTCTTCCACATCTCCTCTAAAGCCTTCGGTTATGTTTTGATGTGATCTTTGACTGTTGTAGCTGTGAAATAACTCGAATCGTTCAGCGTAGCGCTCAAAACCTGCCCGAACTACTTTAGCTGCGTGTTTATCTGGCAATAACCAAACACCTTAGAGTGATCATCAGCCAATAAGGATCAAGCATCCAACAGCCCTGTGATGTAAACTCAAATTAAGTTGATATTTATCATCATATTATACTGATTTCTGAATGATCAATGTGACACTGGAGTCTTTATGATGATAATTCTGCTTTACATCACAGATATAAAACTACACAGCTGTAGAATTGAAATACTTCACAATATTAATAATCAAATAATTGCTCCACTGGTGTTCACCGAGCATCAGTGTATACACATATTTGAGTGTTGTTAAGGTGTGCTAAAACATGTTGCTTTATCTGCACTGACTGTAATCAGGTCGGGATCAACTACCAGCCGCCGACTGTGGTTCCAGGAGGAGATCTGGCCAAAGTCCAGAGAGCAGTGTGTATGTTGAGCAACACCACAGCCATCGCCGAGGCCTGGGCCCGACTGGATCACAAGTTTGATCTCATGTACGCAAAGAGAGCCTTCGTGCACTGGTACGTCGGAGAAGGCATGGAGGAGGGCGAGTTTGCGGAGGCCCGGGAAGATTTAGCCGCTCTGGAGAAAGATTATGAAGAGGTGGGTGTGGACACTAATGATGGAGAAGGAGAAGCCGAGGGAGAAGAATAAGCTTGAGTTCACGACTAAAGTTCCAATAAATAATAAATATGGACACTTTTATTCATCTTTTAGGCGTTTATTAATCAGCATAAAAAAATTGTAGTCACCAATAACTAATCTAAACAGCTACAATTTACAGTACTTTACATAAGGAGTGTTACAGGTTACCACGCTATTGATAAACAGTTCAGAAGGGTTCTGCACCATTAATTGTCTTGAGAAACAGAAAATTAATTGTAAATGGCTTCGAAGATTCAAAGCACGACGACTGTGATTAAATGCTTTTTTCGTCCTCATTAAACGTCACTTGTTTGTTCTGTTGCAAGGCACATTTGATTTCCTTTACCTGTACTTACATCAGTATAAGTGACTTTTCTTTCTAACTTGACACACTTGCATAATAACATCCTTCATATAAAACGTGCACAAGAATTGTCACAACCCAGCGTGACAATAGTTTTTTTTTTTTACATTAAAGTACCGGCACTTCTCTGCAAAGACAGATTTCATCAGTTATACAGAGCCAAAATAGATTACTTTACATTGTAAACAGTGTTTGTTCATTTGAATAATATAGTTCTCGTCTTAGATTTAATATGCTAGCGCTTTTAAGTGTATTTCACTTCAGTTTAGGATAATTAAACTGTTAGATTTCCTCTAAGAAAGTCTTTCCAACAGCAGACCTATAGTCAGGCTGGTCTGTTAATGCCACAGGAGTGTGAACAGCAGAGGTATAAATGAAAACTATGATAAAGGGTTAAGTTCAATGAATATGCTAGAATCAGAAGCGCTCGTGGAACAGAGGAGTGCGTCTTTGGTCAGTTTTAACCCAGAAGTCCAAAATGCCAATATTTTCTCATTATCATTACAGTAGGTTTTTTTTTTCTCTCACACAAATACAAAAGTACACAGTACAATTGTCTTATATATGCATAAGAAGATTTTCTGCCTGATTTAAACAGAAATGTCATTTTCAGTCAGAAAGGGATATTTACAGGAAACGCAATAACCCAAAATCATGTCAATGACGTTTCATTCTGAAGTATAATCTCAATGCATCTTACAGCATTAATGCAAACTAACAGAAATTAATATAGTGTTAAACATCAAGCAGGTCCACACAAAATCTGACTAAATTCTGTGGGCTGGTTTAATGGAGATGAGAGTTGCTGAAATATTATGAGGCAGAGAATATGGCTTTTCACATTGTGCTTAACCCCGGGTTATCATCACTCTAAACACTGCTTTTGAGACTTTTTAGTGTAACCCCAGATTGTGGTGTTAAACGTGTGCAATAATAGTGTTAGAATGTTAACGTTAGAAACATCATTATATTATATGCTGTGGACGGTCACAGAAACACAACGCATATATAAACAGTTGTGTTGTCAAATAGTGATGGGAAACACTTCAGTCTGAGCGAAGAAGGAATCATTTCATTATTACCTAGACACTGACTGCAGACAGCAATATATAATTAGATTTTGCTGACTTGCTTGGTTCGGGACTTTTGGAGCTGCTCATCGATGGATTTGCTCTTCAGTGTTTGGACTTTCAGCGGTAAAAATTAAACTACACTGAACTGAACTAAACGAAACTCTAAAAACTGGACTGATTTTTCAATCTACAAGAACTTCAGTCAAGCTGCTTTGACAATCCACTTTGTAAAACACACTAGAGAAATAAAAATGAATTGAAATGAATCTTGTAAGTTCAATTATTAGCCCCTTTAAGGAATAATTATTTTTGATTGGCAACCGAACAAAGCACTTGTCCATTGACTTCCCTAATGAACCTAGTTAAGTCTTTAAATCAGGGTGTCTGCGGGGTCTTAAAACGTCTAAAATTGACTGAAATATTATGTTGTAGGTCTTAAAGTATTTAAAAACAGGTCTTAATTTTCCTTTGTCCAAGTAAAGCTACTCAATCAGGCCAACATCTATCCGATCACCAACAATCCATTTCAATAAAACCTTATATTTTATATTTAAGTGCAAGGAGATACAATTCACAACAGCTGTTAGATATTATTACAGCAAATTATTTATTTTATTATACCCATTAAGAAGAAATCTAAAATAATTATGATTCCTCATGATAATCTGGGTAATAAACTGATATGAAAAAACCTGTATAAGTCTAAAATTTATTTTCAAAAGGGTCTTAAAAAGTTTTAAATCTGACTGGAGGAAACCTGCAGAAACCCTGTTGAATGTCACATTGAGCTGAACACTAGTATCTTGCAAAATAACTAGTAAAATATTGTGTACCGTCACCATGGCAAAGACAAAAGAAATAGTTTTTAGAAAATAGTTATTGCTGTTATGTTTAAAAATGTGTTGAAAATAATCTGTTAAACAGCGCTTGGACAATATTTAAAAATGAATAATAAAAGGAGGGCTAATTAGACTACAAATGTATGCAAATCTATTGCATATGAATATGCAAATAATATTTGATGACAGACCATTGACTTATCAGAAAATAATACACAAAGGACGTGGTACATTATCTTCTAATAATTCATCAGACTGGAGTCAATCATTCTGCTTCTCAATAATCAGAGTTAAATAAACATTTATTAATCAGGATTAATCATTAGCCATGGACACAGTCTTTTTACAAGACTGTTATGACATGTTTATCAGACATCATCAGCATCCTACTACCTTGATAGTGTTTAATAAATTTTTATAGGTGGGTATAGATTAATTTTTTTAATTTAGAATAATCTCACTGTAATATTGGAATTAATCTAGATTAAAATGGCTCATTTAAATTCTGCATTCAGAACATGTGTGCTAGCACAAATAATGACTAAAAGTAAGTCTTTAATAACGGGTTTCTACAGCCAGGTGGCGCATTAGACCAGGGGCTTATCTCCTGTTTCCAGAATGCATCACAAACTGCTGAAGGAACTGCTCTACTGTGATAATTGGTGATGAAAATAAATGATGTTCTATAAGATGTACTTGTCTTTACTAACTGCTTATTCAGTTCAACATAAACTCGAAACAGCAATTTTTGATGACCTTAATCTGACTAAAGTCAGAACTGAACTAAACAGAAATGGAATAAAGACATGGAGTACGCTAATATTAGAGGCATTATTGAAGTAAACACCGCAATCAAACTATTACCGTCATGTAGGACTTTTCACCATATTTTCCGACAAGATCCACACACGCGGCTCTGTCAGTAAAGGACTTCGCACACACACCGTGAAATGCGGAAGTTTTTTTTCTTCCCATTCGGCGTGCGTTATTAAACTCCACAACACCCTCACCAGTCCTTACTCCCTATTTGTGTCTAATACCCCAGTTAGTCACGGGGGCATGAATGAAATGTTCATTAGTGAAGGTGAAGCTGCTGAAGTGCTGTTAAAGTCTCCTAAAATACAAGAAACTCTTACATGAAAGCACTTCATGTAAACCCCTTAATTATATTATTGTCTATTAAGGCAAATAACTAGATTACTGATGTCCATGTAAGCGATTAGATTAGTACATTTGATTCAGAAGGGCTCTGTTTTGTCAGACGCTCACTGGTTTGATCATTCACCGTCATCAATTTTTAAAAGCACCCGCTCAATTTTATTTGTATATGTTTTACTGGAACGCATAAACTCTACAGGTACCTGACAGTTAGATGAGGAGCTAACATTAATCAGACTCACTTTAGTGAACTGCATCCATGTCAGCACGTCACGTTTGATGTGGTCATTTCACAGTAGGAATACACATAGGTTCGAAGACTCGTTCTCGCCACCTACAGTGCAATTTGGCCAGGTATACACCCTCGCTAAAATATCAAGGTAAAAGTCATCATAGCTTGCGCAGAATAGACCCAGCTCCCTACTAAACTGAGAATAGATTAACGGCGATATTTTTTTTGCGAATCTCACGTTAACGCCGATAACGGCACACCACAATTTTTTTTGTTTGTTTAATGTATGAACATAACTTATACATATTATATAATCTTTAAATAATAATAAAAAAAAATGAATTCCCGCTTGTGTGAGGTGTGTGTGCTACAGTGTGTATGGGGGCAGGACAGTAAGGCCCAATCGCAATTCTATTTTTGTACCCCTACCCCTTCCCCTTGGCCCTTACACCCGAGGGTTAAGGGGAAGGGCTTCAAAACTTCCCCCTAAGAATTGGGCCAGCACTTCAACACCTGCACACGTCA
>CAIGQQ010030056.1:0-11758 GCA_903798035.1 Danio albolineatus | reverse complement strand
TGTGTGTGTGTGTGTGTGTAAATATAAAACAATTATATACTTAAAAAAATATATATATAATAAGAAGAATAACTATTATTGTTATTATAATATATATATATATATATATTAGCTCTATAGGAAATGAAATATTAGCACACTGTTTTAGAGCATTTAGTAGTGCCAAATTAGTAGAGCATTTAGTAGTGTTTCCCTATTGAGTTTTTGAGGATTCATTTATTAATTAATAATTTGTCTGGTAGTCTACATGGTATCATGAATGATAGAGTTACAATAGAGTACAATATTAGCAGTTAGAGAATTACATGAAAAAGGTAGCGGAGCGGTGGCAATAGCAGCAGAGATGGCCTGAGATTGAAAAAATTTCGCTGCCTAAATTATTGTCGCAGTCCGCACCTGCTGATGAGCATTATCACACACAGGGCTGTTCAAGTTACTTCCAAACTGTTATACATTACAGATTACTTGTTACTGTTATTTAAAAGTAAACCCTAACCTGACAATAGTACTGTCTCAGAATTGTAATACATTACGTGACTCTTATATTAGTTTTTAGTTACTTTCACCAAAATAACTCCAGAATTAGAACTGAACATTCTGAAATGACCAAATGTCCTGCAGAGCATTTCACATCCAGGAGAAAGCGGAGATTAATATAACTATAGTTGTGTATATAACTATAGTTATATGTTTTTTTTTTACAATATAGTGTATATTATTCTACAATTCACCACACTTTACTGTAGTAAGACTACACTTTGTATTTCATTTCATCAGTTCACTATTCTTAATACTACAGTATGCTGGAGCACTCATTAACAAGTTGTAAATAATACTAGCCTAAAACACAGGCAGTATACCGAACACTCAAAAGCACTAGAATTTTCCTTTAACCTTTTAGTTTTTTGTGTATTGTTAATAAATAGTGTAGCAATATATAAACCACATCAACATTCTTGGGATTACCAATTTAACAGGAGGATCTCTGGAGAGCGAAAGCAGAAGCGAAAAGGAAACACCAGACACCGATTGTGAGTCTGCATCATCTGACGGAGCGAGAGCAGATCATTCGCACGTGAGCAGCAGTGTTTTGAGTGAGGGTGAGAAGTTTTGTCCACGAACAGAAGAAACCGGCGAGATTTGCTCGCTCGTATTACATGAATGCGCTCTCAGCATGTAAAACTGCGCTCACGACGTCTGTCAGTGAAATAACACCATATGCGCGAACGTCCATCTCGCGGATGTACTGTCTTCTGCCATTTTCATCTATTTGCCGCTTTTCCGACCCACGTTAGGGCTTAACGTTACTGCAAACCGGGCTGAGCCAACAACCTCAGACCTCGAGCTCAGAGTCTGAAATCATTCCGCATTCAAAGTAAAAAGTCCCAATAGCCAGAGGAAGATTAATGGCAACACATGCGTATATTCACTAACCACCAACAGGAAATAGAACTGCGGTATTTTTATTTGTTAATGTCTTGCGGGCGAAAAGTTTGTTGTAACGCAAGCGTTAATGAACATGTACCAAGTAAAATATTACTGAAAATGCATTAGTAATGCCTTACACTACTGCGTTACAGGAAAATGTAATACATTACTGTAATACACTACTTTTGTAACGCATTACTCCCAACACTGATCACAAACACACACACATAATGCTCTGGTACCTCATCTCTGCTGAAGGCAGTTTTTTGGGGGGCTCGATGCGGATCTTGGGGTCCCATTCGCCTGGAGGAAGAACGATCACCTCATCCAGAAACTCATCGATCCCGGCGATCAAATCCTCTCGATCTCTGGCTTTATAGGCCACGTCACTGAACAGCTGAAGATCAACACACACACACACACACACACAGACACCCACAGAGAGAGAGAGAGGTAAAGTGTGTTGTTTATACCTCCCATCTCAGATCCTGCATCTGTAATTCACAATATCTGATCTCTGGCATATTTGGTTCTTCAAATAAGTTTGTTAATCAAATCATCTCCATAACTGAATTCATTTCAGCTGAAATTGCCTCAAAGCGTTTGTGCAGCTGTTTTCTCTTACGTCATCCACCATGAGCGTGGCCATCGCCCGACCGATCTCATTGTAGGACTTGTTTTTGCCGCTGGGACCGAGAAGCACGAAGAGAAACCTGGAAAATACACCACAACACAAAAATATGCGTTATATTTTACTCAAAAGCAGAGTAAAGACAATTTCTGAGACACTGCTACCCACTACGCCACCATGGCGCCTTACATTTAGGATTAATTTCTGTTATTTATTCAGAATAATAACTGTATGATAACAATAAAACTGTGAGATGTGTACTAATAATAAAATCTATTTTTTCCACTGATCTGTGGTCAGGGTTCTGCAGCTCCAGTCTTGTAGATTCTTGTTTTGGTGGCAGAGTCTGGACACTAGCTCTGTCTAGTCCTGTGTGTTGTCATTGTGTCTCTGTATAAGTGCCAATTGTGGGCACGCTTGGACCTTGCGCGCTCCCGCTTGATACAGGCACGTGAGGTCTGGGCGTGATCGCAATTGCGCGCTCTCGTCCTGGTGTTTGTGTTCGTCTGTCTGCAGCGTGGTGTTTCATTCCCAGCGTCCAAGTCTAGTTGGTTTCTGTTGGCGCTGGGATGAAGCATCGTTGCTTGTGTCTGGCGTTCAGTCCTCTGTTGTTGTGTTTAGCACATGGTGTGTGTTTACATGCACCGCGTGCTTTCATGTCCTCATGCAAACACACGGTTAATGAGTTCTCTCATTGGTTGTGTGTTCTAGTCTTTATGTGAGCACATGGCCTGTGGTGTTTGTCATGTGCTCTCGTCTATTGTCTAGCCCCACCATCCTTGTTAACCCATTATTAGTTCATCATGTTCAACTGTTTGTGTGGTAATCATTTCTGCTTATATTCTGCTCATGTCTGCTGTCCTGTGCCTGTTCGTCGTCGATTATCCTCCAGTCATGTTGTGTCCAGCCCTGCTTTTTTCCTGTAAGTCCAGTCAAGTTTGTTTTTGCCTTGTTAATAATGTTTCCTCCCTCGGGGTTGTTTATTTTGTCTTTTATTTTATTTTATTACAAATAAAACCCATTTTTGTTCTGCAATTGAGTCCTCGTCCTTTTCCCCAACCCGAAACCGTGACATCTGTGCTATAGATGCAATTTCTCTATGATTCAACTGATTTCAATCATTTTTATGATCAAAATCTCTGTGTTTTGCGTATTTCTTGTTTATTTACAGCGTAGGAAGCGAGGTGAGGCAACCCGAGCTGTGCCTCACGTCAGATTGCGCAATCCCCTGCAAACTGGCTTGAGCCCTTCTGCTCATTGAGTGTCTGCTGCCAATATAATGCTTTATTCAAATGTTTTTATACATTCTAGACATTATTATTACATGTCCTCACTTTTTATATATATATATATATATATATATATATATATATATATATATATATACACACATACATACATACATACATACATACATATATATACAATATATATATAATTATTATGTTTTTTGTTTTTTTGTTTTTTGAGGGGGAGCTGTGCCCCAGTAAAGCTTTATGTCTAGCAACGCCCCTGCATCTGTGACAGTAGTTTCCGCTGTGCTGGTTTGTGTGCATCATATTCGTTGTTCTGTTAGTGTAAGCATAGTGTTTGCAGTATTTGCACACAGTTTGTTTATCTGGCGCACTTCACTGCTTTCATTTGACTCTGCCGCTCCACCTCTCGCTCGCCGCTGATGTGCAGGTAAAGCGAGTTTGTGCCTGTAAACACAGCACCCCCTCTGTTCAAAACATGTATCGCGATTTGTTTAACATTTTGACCGGTTTGAATCGTCACATATTTAAATGAATTTTTTAACCAGCTCACGGTAATTCGTTACATTAAAATTAAATCACTAAAATAACACTTGGAAATGTAAACTGACCTGCTACAGAAAAATATAGAAATAACCAACTTTAAACCTTTTTTTTAGGTGACAATACTAGTTTTTCAATTTAGATTGTATTACTAGAGTTTTATCATGTAATTTGTTATCTGAAATATCCTGTTCTGCTTTTAAATGGTTTAAATGTTCACCTGGTTGGCACTGGCACTTCAGTAAGGCCTCCAAGCGTAGCAGCTTGAGCCAGACGAACAAACGCCACGAAGGGCTTGTCTAGGAAATCCACCTCTCCGATGAGCACATTGGATGCCTCTGCATCTCTGGGGATCTTCTTCATGAACTTATTCTTCAGCTGGAGGGAGAAATAACAGCACAGTCACACATTCAGTTTGATGATGAAGGTGTTTACATGAGTCACTGTTTGAATGTTCCTTTCATTATTCTGTTTTACATGTTATAGCCCATAATTCGACTAACGTTATTGCATCCGCATTTCCTTCGGAGTTTCATGTAATTTCGGGTATTTCATTATTAATTTGTTGACTTTAACTGCAGTTTGGCACTTTCACTTTCATTCGGGAACATTTCATGCACGCCCCCTGTGACAAACCTGATATTAGATGCAGCTATGAACTGCTGGAGGAGTGTTGTTTGATTGAAAGTTCATTCCACATGCTGAATGGAAGAAAAAAAACCTCCGCATTTCACGATGCAGGTGTCTGTGGTCCTTGAGTGTCACACAGCCATGTGTGTGTGTGTGTGTGTGTGTGTGTGTGTGTGTGCTCTCCTGACGCAAAACTACATGGCGGTAATAGTTTGCTTGCGGTGTTTACAAGTATACGGTGGCTGGGAAGTGCAAAACAACATTACAAAGTGTGAAACACTTTTACGAAGCTCGAGACAAATTGACATTTTGGAAAACATTTTTACCGATCATAAGACACAATTACAGAGGAAAAATAGTTTTACCAAGGATAAAACAAGTTTACATTTTAGAAAACAAATTAACAAGACGCAAAACACTTTTACCAGTCCCGAAAAACATTTACAAAGACAGATTCCGTACGGAAAGGGAATGTACCAAACACCGGAAGTGATGGGGCGAAGGCGTATGCTATCGTCGCTGGAGTGCAAACTAAAAACCTTAACACAGACTGATGTATATTTGCTGTACATGTAACCAGCACGTGATCGATATAATAATAGGTATTAATATATATGTGTTGTTAATATGATAATATATATTAATATATACAACACGTATTGTGGGCAAACAAGTAAGCATTTCAAGAGTTCACACTTAGCTGATGATTGATTATAAAGCGTATTTGGCATGCTGTCCCGGGAGAGAGCCCTGAGCTCAGCATATCCTCGAGCCCGGGGCTCCCTCCCGTTTAAAGGGCGAGAGGAGAGTTTGAGCTCAGGTAAGTCTCGAGAACTCCCCCCGCTTGTGAACGTGCTGAGATATATCTTAACTAGAGTTGCTTTAAGATGCTATTTAAAAGTAGTCAATTTACTTATGTAGTATGTTTTTTGGACAGTGGGAGGAAACCGGAGAACCCGGGGAAAACCCACGCGAACACGGGAGAACATGCAAACTCCACACAGAAACATCGACTGGCTCAGGGAGAGGCTGAACCAGCGGTGTTCTTGCTGTGAGGCAACAGTGCTAACCACTGGGCCACTGTGCCGCCCTATAGGAGAAGGGGAGGAGTTGGGGCGGAAGGGAGGATTCTTCAAGACGAAGATGACCGGAGTGGGAAGCTCTGGTAATTTATAGTGTGTAAGGATTCGTCTGATTGGTGCAGTATGCGGAGCTGATGTGGTACCAGCTGTGTTCAATCATAAGCACGTGATCCTCTCCAAATTAGTTTATAAATAAACCCCACTTATGATCTGAATATGAATAAACAGCTATTCTAAACAAGAGTTTTACATAGATGTAAAACTTTGGGCAGAATGTACACAGTTTGATCACGCAGCAGACTGATAACATCGCCTAACACCGGCTTCATTCAGTTTACTTTTAAGTAGACTTTTAAGAGTCCTCAAGCAGATGTGTACACCGTGTAGACTTGACATCATGTCCAGGATTCAGCGTACGAGTGGCCCTCGTTGAGCACATTGATGCAGTCTGGTGTTTACGCCTGATCCGCGTCTTTTAGAAACTCCAAACACCGACCACACGTAAAGCAAAATTAATAATTAATAATAATAATTCCTTACACTTATATACTTTCTAGACACTCAAAGCGCTTTACACAATGGGGGGGATCTCCTCATCCACCACCAGTGTGCAGCATCCACCTGGATGACGCGACGGCAGCCGTATTGCACCAGACCGCACACCACACACCAGCTGATTGGTGGAGAGGAGACAGAGTGATAAAGCCAATTTTGATATGGGGATGGTTAGGAGGCCATGATGGACAGAGGCCAGTGGGCAGATCTGGCCAGGATGCCGGGGTTAAACCCCTACTCTTTTTCGAAAGACATACTGGGATTGTTAATGACCACAGAGAGTCAGGACCTCGGTGTAACGTCTCATCCAAGAGACGGCGCTCACTGAGCAATATAGACTCCCCTTCACTATACTGGGGCATTAGAACCCACACAGACCGCAGGTTGAGTGCCCCCTGCTGGCCTCACTAACACCACTTCCGGCAACAACCTAGCTTTCCCATGTGGACTTTCCCATGTGGACTCCCAGATACTGACCAGGCTCAGCCCTGCTCAGCTTCAGTGGGCGACCATGTGAGAGTTGCAGAGAGCTAGCTGCCGGCCAATGACCGCCAAAAACCGCGTCAAGCAGCTCATGTGTTTGCCACGAAACATCCCTCGACTGCAGTCCATGTTCGGTCACCAAAAGCTTTATTTACGGCATTTACTCCACAACATGAATTTACCGCGCTCACCACCAGCGACAACATCAACAACGCCCTTCGCCGCGTCACTTCCGGTGTTTGGTGCGTTCACTTTCCGTAAAGAATCTGTGATTGTAAAAGTGTTTCAGGACTGGTAAAGGTGTTTTGCGTCTTGTTAATTTGTTTTCTAAAATGTAAACTTGTTTCGTCGTTGGTAAAACCGTTTTTCCTCTGTAATTGTGTCTTATGATCGGTAAAAATGTTTTCCAAAATGTCAATTTGTCTCGAGCTTCGTAAAAGTGTTTCACACTTTGTAATGTTGTTTTGCACTTCCCAGCCACCGTATACATGTCTGTACTGCACTAATGCGACTAGAATCGGCATACTCCACGTCTTAATTCGACTTCTCTTTAGTTCGATTATGACCTTAATCGGATTAAATTAATTAAAAAAATCGCTGTTCACATGATAGACAGATTATTGCCTTAATCACATTAAAATCGAATTATTGGTGTCCATGTAAACATACTCAATGAAGATCCACCACTGGAACTCAGTAATTCCTAAGTAACAACTTCCTGAGTAAATATAACCCCATATGGGTTATATTTATGACAAATTTAAACACTTCTGGAAGCTTCAAAATAAAAGTCACTACTTAACACCATTATACAGAACCAGGATAAAATGTAAAACTACTCTTCTGTATTAAAATGTGTTCGTTTGACAGAAAATAATGTCATATAAACTGATGCTGGCTTGAGGGTGAGTCAATAAAGGGGTCATGTTAATTTTTATATGAGCTATTCCTTTAATAAGACGCACAGCTCATGAAGTTTCCAGCCCCATTCATGACACCAACATCACCTCTATGATCGATCTCTGACGTGTGATGGAAACGTCTCATTTTTTCCAATGGCGGATCGATAGAGTTACGCAAACACACAGCTATGAGGCTTCAGAAAACACGTGGATGTGGAGTGGTCTGTGCTTATGCTCAAAATCACTGTTTAATCTTTTAAAGCCGCTTTCAGAGTCAACTCACTTTCTGCCACCGATAAACAAGCTGCTTTCTCGTGTCCTGAACCTGCTCGGCTGTTCTCCAGATCAATTATTTACAACGAAACAGCCTTAATGATGCGTTCAGACACGCAGGTCTCTCTCAGGAGTTGATTGTTGTGTTTAATGCTAAGGTCTTTTCCTAAAAATAATGTTGATTTGTTTTGTAGTGATGCGGTTGAAGTTCACTCCCAGCATTTCATACTTAATAAATGTCTTTTATGAAATGTATGTTAGCTTGACATATATTTTGCACAGAAATAAATGCTGGTTTGATGATGCTAATGCAATAAAAATAATCCTTTTAAGTGAAGTCTCACAAACTAATTTCGAGAGGAGCATGTGATATGATTGACCTCAGCTGGTCTCTCATCTACAATCATTAGTCAGCCAATCAGATTCACTGTAAGTAACCCAGCAGATAACACTCCCTTATCAGCGTTTTCCGAAGAAACCCCCCATCCACCCCTTCTATCTTTAACACGGGGAGCCCTCGAGAACTACCTGATCTTGTACTCCCCTTTACATGCTCATTCTACCAGGCGGGAGCCCTGGGCTCAAGTATCTCCGAGCTCAGGGTTCTCTCCCGGGACAGCATGCCAAACCTGTTAACAATTGTCAAACAATATCTAAGTGTGAACTCTTGAATTATAATTTTTTTTAAAAGTGTTGTTTATTTAATTTAGTTTCAATTTGAGTTTACTCATTCATTCATTTATGAACTTATTCATTATTTCTGCATTAAGTCACTAATTATTTTCTTCATTTATTTCTTTTAAATAACTAAATTAGTAAATAAATAAATAAAATGTATGATTTTTAGATTTAGGGTGCTTTCACATCTGTTTTGTTTTCCGAAACAGGGATTTCAAGAGTTCACACTGAGCTGATGATTGATTATGAAGTGTGTTCACATGCTGTCCCGGGAGAGAGGCTTGAGCTCATGAGATCCTCGAGCCCGGGGCTCCCTCCCGTTTGCAGGGCGAGAGGGGAGTTTGAGCTCAGGTAGATCTGGAGAACTCCCCTGCTGTAGTAGCTGATGAACAGACAGTGATCACTCTTCAGAGATAACTACTGACTAGGAGCATGTCTATGGTGCTGATGTGGATTAGTCCATTAACTTAGGCCCCGTTTACACTAGTGCGTTTTCGTTTTAAAACGCATAAGTTTTGCTACGGTTACGCCATCCGTCCATACTACGCCGGAGTTTTCGAGGTGCGAAAACGGAGCGTTTTAGAAACGCTGGAGAGAGCGTCTTCATTCTGAAACGCTGCTGCTCCGTCTCAGTGTGGACGTGGGAAAACGCAGACTTTCGAAAACAGAGGCGTGGCTGCTGAGATTCGCTACGTGATTGGGGCTTTGGGTCATTGCGTATCCTTCCCTTATTCGTCAAGCGCACGTGGCTATAACGTCACCGGCAGACAGCAGACCAGTCTTCACTGTAAACGCTGTATTTTCGATAGCCATGGATGTTTTATATTCATTTGTTACTTTAAGTAACAACTCAACCTCGTCGTCTGTCCTCAAAAAGACCTCTCTTGCTTTCTTTACCATCGCGTTCATCGTTCAACCAGCGTTTGTTGACTAACAATAACCGAAGGCCGAGCGAGACGCATGCTTCCTGTTTATACTTGACCGCGCATGCTCAGAGTGCGCCAATGGTCACGTGATATACGTTTCTGGTGGAGTAGTGAAGACGGAGATCTCTTGAAACGCTGGGTGAAAACGCGAGTGTGGACGCGGATCGTTTTCTTGCTAAAACGCCGTTTTAAAACTAAAACGGACTAGTGTAAACGGGGCCTTAAGCTGCATGTTTGTGGACGGTAGAAGGAACCCGGGGGAAACACACGCGAGCACGGGGGGAACGTGTAAACTCCACACAGAAATGTCAGCTGGCTTGGTAAGGACTAGAACCAGTGACGTTCTTGCTGTGAGGCAACAGTGCTAACCACTGGGCCACCGTGCCACCCATCTAGGAAAGGAGGAGGGGTAGGGGTGGAAGGGGGGATTCTTCAAATGAAGATGGCTGTGATGTGGAGCTTAGGGTGTTTATAGTGGCTCAGGAATCGCCTGATTGGTGAATCATAAATTGAATAATGCAGCACCAGCTGTGATCAATCATAAGCACATGATCCTCTCCAATTTAGTTTATAAATAAACTTCACTAAAATTATTACGTTGTTGCACTTTCCTCTTGGTGTGGTTCGCTTTCACACAGTAAAGTTTCTAAACCACAGATGCCCAAAGTAGGGCCTGCTGGCCAAAGCTGGCCCTTTGTAACCTTTGATTTGGCCCACCATCCCATCTGAGAGGAGATAGAGTATGATGTGGCGAATGCATTAAACAGAGATGCTCGTTTTCTAATTTGATGTTAGCTTTTTTGTTTGTTTATTGCTGAGCTACAAAAAAGCAAACAGAAAGTAAATATTTCAATTAAATGTTGTAAATCAATCTGATTTTTTAAATGTAAATAACGTCTCTCGACAGAGAGAGGAGTATGCAGAAGACATCAGCGAGCAAATAAAGGCAAAAACTAGTGTAATTCTGTTATAAATTAGATTGCTTTGTTTCTACTGTAATAGGCTAATTATTGTATTAGTTAATATAAAGCAGTGTTTCCTAGTCATTTTTAAACATTATTTAATAAATTAGGAAATTAATCATGGCCACTATATTTACCTTCGGACCTCTAGCCTCATTCATGTTTGGTTTTTGGCCCTTCATAAGAAAAAGTTTGGGCACCCCTGATCTAAACGGACCGAAAGAGCTAAAACAACTCTCCTCACATTGGTATGAGTTTCATGGTTTATTTAGCAGAGACCCGCTTAGCTGTCATGCGTCCTTATTTTAATTTATGGCAATGAACAATAAGACGGCACCACGGTGGCGTAGTGAGTAGCACATTCGCCTCACAGCAAGAAGGTCGCTGGTTCGAGTCCCAGCTGGGTCAGTTGGTGTTTCTGTGTGGAGTTTGCATGTTCTCCCCGTGTTGGTGTGGGTTTCCTCCGGGTGCTCCGGTTTCCCCCACAGTCCAAAGATATGCTGTACAGGGGAATTGGGTAGGCTAAATTGTCTGTAGTGTATGTGTGTGAATGAGTGTGTATGGATGTTTCCCAGAGATGGGTTGCAGCTGGAAGGGCATCCGCTGCATAAAACATATGCTGGATAAGATGGCGGTTCATTCCGCTGTGGCGACCCCGGATTAATAAAGGGACTAAGCCGACCAGAAAATGAATGAATGAATGAATGAACAATAACACATTATAAGCGGAAAGCTGCGCTAATTTTGAATGGTGACATCATCACCAAGTATAAATCATAGGTAGGACTCTCTCATACAGAGCCCTTGGCTAGAATTATGCATTATAGGCTTTACATTATAGAGAGAGATAACAGATAAATCAAGACTGCAGTTCGGTCAGTTTTCCTAACAGATAAACAGCTCTCAGTACTAGTGAACATGTGTATTTGACATGAAACACACATTTACCAGTAGGAATGACATCCGCCCTACTCATAATTCTCTCTTCATATAGCTGTATATGCCTAATACAGACCCATAATACACTGATATAGCCGGGCTCAGATCGTTTTGCTGAACTTTAGAGTCTATTATGCTGCCATCAGATAATCTAGAGTTTTTAGACATGGCAACTGTTGCTAAACTGACATTTTAGTGAAGAAATATGGAGTCAATCTAGGGACGTATAAACCTGCGAAATAAAAGAAAGTTTTGCAAACAAAAATTAAATTATTGAGCAAAAGAATAAAAAAATAAATAAATGCAAATCTCGTTGTGAGAAATAAAAAAATTTTTTGCTAACAAAAATAAAGAACTGCAAAGCGAAAGTTAAGTTTTGAGAAATAAAAGTGTCATTTGCAAATAAAAAGAGAACTGCAAATAAAAATAAAGCAGTGCAAAAAATATCTAAAATATATCTAATTTTAAAAAAA
>CAIGQQ010030054.1:0-15945 GCA_903798035.1 Danio albolineatus | reverse complement strand
AAACCATTCACATGCACTCAGTGTGGGAAGAGTTTCAGCCAATCATCAAAGCTTAATAATCACATGAAAATCCACACTGGAGAGAAACCATTCACAAACAGCACCTCTGCGGCTTAAAATCTCTTTGCAAGTGATTGTACAGGTGCGGATACATCTGTACTCCACTCTCCAGTGTATTCATGTAGCTTGTGTTGTGTTTTATGATGTTCTCAGTCTGACTTCTTGAATGAAAAACAAATCACTGGGAAGACACCGCACATCAAGTTGGAGCTCCAGCAGGTTAGTTTGCAGTATACCAGGGCCTCAAGTTTAGAAAGCCCATTTAATTGTCCTGTGTTGCAGCTTTTATTAGTAAAGTTTATTTACGTTTAGGTTCAAGATTCTTTCTAGTTTACTACATTTACTTTTTTGAGTAGAATACAAACTTGATGAATACTTTATGATTTAGACAGAGCGACAGGTATTAAGTTTATAATATTACTACACTGTGATGATCCGAAGACTCCAGATTGTAGTATGTGGTAAATCCTAATTGGATGCCTGCATTACTCATCAATGGGTATATAAAAGTTGTTGTGCTAGCTTCCCCAGGACGCTGTGGCTACTCAGGACTCCTCATGTTAAGACCTGCCATCTCATTGACTCTTTAACCTTATAGTTTTGCATTATTTATATCATGTAGTTAAAGTGTTGTTGTGATTATATCCTAAGTTCTTTATCTTCATTATTATCCCTAGACATTTGTTGGTTGCTTTGATTGATTGTTCTATGAGTTACATTTTATAATAAATTTGCATTCAGGCTATTTTGTTGGATCATCTCTCTCTTATGTTGCGACTCAAACAAACGGGTCATAACACTTTGTAAAATGTGTTGTGGTGTTTTGCACTTTAAATAAAACTTTTGTATGTTTTCCATTTATGAGAAGGCTTTAATAATTAACCTAAAGTGTTCATCATTGTGAGACTGTTTGAAGGGTTAACTACAATAATGATGTGCACCGGTATAGAGAAGTGTTGCAGAATGCTGAGAACAGCACACTCTGTTATAGGGTATGGGTTCATGAAAAGTGCAGAGAGTTCTGAGAAATGACAGGATGCATGAGCTGTGTGTACGTGCTATGAAACATTTTTTTCTTTAAAGGTTAACCGTTAAGAGAAAATGCACAGAAGACAAGAAAGAGGAAGGAGTCAGATATAGTAAACAACTGTGGTATAAAAGGAAGTGTCTCTAAAACAGGTGACAAAGTTGAACCTCTCCTGCGCAGCATATGTTACTCTTAGTTTCTCTTCTGTTTGAGTTAAATAAAACTTTGCAATTTTGACAGATTGACTCAGAACTAATTTTTGAACATGCACTGGACCCTTTGAAACTCCAACAGTGTCCGGTTGTATTCGAGATCTTGTCCTTTCAGTCATGACCATAGGTGAGGGTAGGAACGTAGATTGAGCGGTAAATTGAGAACATTGCCTTTTGTCTCAGCTCCTTCACCACAACAGACAATCACATCAACTGCATTACTGCTGCCGCTGCACTGATCCATCTTTTAATCTCACATTTCATACCTCATGAAATGAAAACGCAGATACTCAAACTCCATTTGGGGTAAGGACTGTCCTCCAAACTGGAGATGGCCACTTTTTCCAGTCAAGCACCATGGTTTCTGACTTACAGGTGCTGTTGCTTACCCTGCCATGTCACACTCAGCAGCAAACCGTCCCACTGCATGCTGAAGGTCCATGTCCTATGAAGCCAAAAGGACAACGTTATCTGCAAATGGCAGAGACAGTCCTAGCCTCACCTAAAATTTTATCAGTAAAAATTATTATATTTTTGAGATCAGCCTCAAAAATTCTGGTGCTTGTGCAAAATGAGTTGACAACCGTCCCCAATTAAATTGAGGTCTTATTACTAGATCTTAGAATCACACCTGAGAATCCACAAAAGCAGAGATTTGGCTTCTCTTTTAACTGCTTAAGATCAATTTGCACCAGATCAGCAAGAGACATTTGTTTGAGTTTCCTTCGCCGACTGGCCTCAACGAAACACGGCGTTCCGATTGGTTGCTGACTCCGCTTCAGTGACGTCCTTGGGATTCACTTCCTTGTGAGTGGAAGTTGTCCTGGGTTACTGGGGTGACAGACTTTGCTGAGATTGGGTTCACAGAAGTTTTTTTGCGGTTTAGGTTGGATTTGGTGAGAAATAGAACAGAACGTGCCCTAACACTAACCATTCTCTCAGACCATCCGACAGCCAGGGGTTAGAGGGAGTAGGGTGCATTGGTCTGGTGGAGACAGGACAGATCTCACCTAGGCAGGATGTTAAAGTGGAACAGAGTGTTTCCGCTGCACTATTTAAATCAAGAAGTGAGAACTGTATGTGTGAGGAAAGCGAGGATGTAACAGTGAAGTGTGTAAAGGACAAACCAATTTTTACTAGTAGCAATTTAGTTGTTGAAATCAACAATTGAATTCCTGATATCAACAACTAAGTCTGAATGGCAGCCTACATTTACTAGTGAAAATGCAATTGTTGATATGACAAATTCAATTGTTGATATCAAATATGTAGTTTCGTCATCACTACGCACTGATGGATTCAAATTTCTGTCTTCCAATCCATCTCAGCATGGACCAAGATTTATCCTTTTTCTCATTTCTTTATTCATATGAGTAATTTAATCAGTATTTAATCTTTGAAATGATTTTGAGTAATGAATAAAGTTAAACATTATCTCATTTCAAAATATAATTAGGAATTGTAATGCTGTCTCACTGATGCCTCACTGCAAGAAGGTCGCTGGTTCGAGTCTGTAGTGGCTATTTTCTTTAAGGAGGCTCTCTCAGTGGTCAAGAAGACAAATTCTTACCCAAAGTGTCTTTTAAAGTTTTATTCTTTGCAAAGAAGGTCAGACAGTCATACAGCAACGCAGATTTCTGCAGAGTGTGAGACCCCGAAACAGAGTGTGTTCTCTTTTTATCTAGTTTGCTAAGCTCACAAGGTCATTAATGACATACAGAATGAATCACAGTTCCATCAACACTCACGTTTTACCTTTGACTGTATATTTCAGTCTTAACTACCACCTGAACATATAGCTTGTTAAATCACTATGTATGTACCCAAATCTTGTCTGGTGATAAACAAATTTTAAAGTGGTCACACATAGCTTAATGTAAACAGTACATCCATGGAGGAATAAAAGAACAGACCTTTATAATGTATATAAATGAATTTCCACCACAATTCCTCTCTTTTTATCATTCGTTGATAACATAAAACTAAATTCATACTATATTAGCTTCTAAAACTACACATAGTTCATAGTCATTAGGTTAATCATTTTAACAGGTTTCTGCACACACCATATACACTAGAGATATTCAAGCATTCTTCTTCCCCATTAAGGTTTTATCTTTCCAAAATATCCCCCTTCCCTGGAAGCCGGGCTAAACGAATAATCACTGTTATTGCGCTCCCAACTGAAGTCGGACCCTCAGTCACCCCCAGATGTTCAAACCACAGAAATTGCCTGTTAATTTTACACTACTGTTATTTCATACACATAGTAAATTCTCTTAAATATTGATTCAATTAGTTACAAATCACTAATATTCTAAATCATTAGTTCATCATCAATATCATCATCCACAAACTCATTGTTGTTACTGCACTCTTAAACATACATTACATTTACATTCTTCCCTCAATTATCATGTAAATTGTCACTCTTTTAAGATTAATTACAGAACACATTAACTCATGCAGTTTGCTTTTTTTTTTTTTTTTCTGGATAGACCCAAAATACACATAAGCAAGCAAATAGTCATTTTTACAGTTGAAATAGTCAAATCTTTGTAAAATTCTCCAATTAAGTAACAGCCGTCACCTAATTTTTTACTCTTAATTGATTTACAGTTTTTCCATATCCACATGGCTGTCGCTATCATCAAAGTCATAGTCAAAATCATCATCCATGTCAATGTTTATTCCCTCTTCATTAACAGTTATCCTTACCATCTGATGTGATGTTGACGCTGTAATCAATCTACTCACTGATCATGATATAAATCTAAATAAACATGCCAGACAACATAATATCATTAGACCTATTCCTAGTATAGGTAACACTACATTACAGACCCAACAAATCCAGTCTTCCCATTTGAATGACAACCAGTCTAGCCATGAACTGCTAGCTCTTTTTGGCACTTTTACGGTCATTCTCATGTGGTCCACAATGTCAGTGATATTTTGGTTGTAATCAGGTTAATGAAAACAACAGAACACTCAGTGATAGTAGAAACAACAGTGTGGTTTGTCTCAATCCACACATTTCAGGCACTTGGAATGGATGCCAACGAAGCTTTCCATCCATCTTCAGTTCGGGCCTGATGGTCAAGCACAGCTGTTCACCTCTCTTTTGGTCGCTTTCTCCTCCAGTCTGTGTCTTGCTTTGGTGTTAAACTCAGAAGTTACTGTTTCACACACCTCTTGACTTTGCTGTTGTTTCTCCGCAGCTGTGACCTTGCTTCACTCAGATAGCAAATCGCCGTTTTCCTCAGACAGCTTCAGAGCCCCTCTTTCTCTCCTATTGCCTCGTTGTATCCTCCTCAGATGATGGAACCCCTTCTGCGATGGCTAGCATGCACCCACATCGACCTTTCCGTGACCTTCACCGCTGTTTTAGTGGTCAGTAGCACTTGGAACGGACCCAACCAGCGTTTCGCTCTCCAGCTCTTTCTCCTCAGATCCCTCATCACCACGAAATCGCCAGGCCTCAGATTGTGCAGCGGCCTCTCTGCGGCTTTCCCCGATGTAGCTTTAACCTGTACACAGACATCAGACAACAGAGAAGACATTGATACACACTAATTCAACATTTGATTTTCACACACATCCGTTGAGGGCAACTGCTGTTTTCCCCCATTACACCTACACGCGGTGGTTTGCCAAAGAGAATTTCAAACAGGCTCAAATTCATTTTTGGTCTTTTTCTCGTTCTCATATACATCAAGACTATTGGTAGAGCTTTAACCCATGTTAGTCATGTGTCTTCACAATATTTTGCCAATTTGTTTTTCAGTGTACCATTTTCTCTTTCAACAGCTCCACCTGAAGCTGGATGGTAACTGCAGTTTGTTCTCAAATCAATTCCCAAAAACTGACCCACTTGTTTCATTGCATCATTAACAAAATGAGTACCGTCTCTCAACTTATTCCCCATCTCGGGACAATCTCGGTCAGTAACGCTTTTGCCAATTTGTGTATTTCAAATTACACATCGTCTACAGAAATTGTCCGCAAATGTGGTAAACCCCTTCATGAACCACAGTTCTGTCATTTGCGCAACCATTGCTGTTTTCGACGCATGATCTTTACCATTAATTGATTTCACATAGTATATGAAAAAATGTTTTGGTAAACAAGCCTTGCCCTCAACGTCCTTCCACACATTTCACTCAGCCAGACTGTCTCCACTTGTTTTTCTTCAGTCCAGTCGCAAATGTTTACATCTCCTGTAAGAAAGAACAGATATCGTTGTTATTGTCAGCAGATTGCAAAGTACATTCAGAGCTGTCCTCGTCTCAGGACGCTGCGACTTTCGCTGCTGTGTCTGCCCTCGAGTTACCTGCAGATACAAAATCTTTGTTGTTAGTGTGCGCTGCGCATTTGCAAATGGCCAGTTTGCTAGGTAGTAAAATTCATTTAAGTGCAGCCACTTAACAGCCTTTAATCAGTATAAATTGTGACTTTTCCTGCCATCAATTTACACCCTTCTGTCAAAGCCACAAGCTCTGCAACCTGTGTAAAATAGTGCCCTGGTAGCTTCCCAGAGACCACCACATCAAATTCAGTTGTCACTGCATAGCCAACCTTATTCTCGCCTGTTTGTGGATCTTTAAATGCCGAACCATTCACCAAGAGGACATTTTTACAATTTTCTAGTGGCTCGTCAGAGGTCAGGTCGTGGTGTACACACCTGATCAAGTGTTGTTGTGCAATAATGGTGTTCTTCCCCGTCTTCCTCAGTAGGAAGAAGAGTAGTGGCGTTTTAACCCTGTACATCGCTTAACAGTCACATTTGGCATATCTAATAAGAGATATTAGAGCTGTCAACAAATGCAATGTTTTTTTTTTTTTCTTACAGTATCATGGACACTGCGTGCGGCACCATCAGTATCAAATCAGCATACCCAACAAAGTCATAACAGTTAAGTCTTAAGCAACGTGGCAGGCCTGTTGTTACAGGGTCAACTTTGCTCAAAGTAGGCCACAGGTCACAGTCTACCACCGTGGTCCTGTAGGAGTAATGATGTCATAAACCCACACCTTTCATTTACCATCTGAACAAATGGCTTTGTTGGGATAGTTAATCCCAGGAGCTTCAGGTATTTGTAATTTCATGTTTACAAATGCCTGCTTTGCCTCTGCTGTCAATTGTAATTTGTCAGTAAATGCCATCCCCTTCCCTAAAGTTAGGGCTCTTAGGGGCTGTTCCAAAATTGCATAATTTGTAATGAATGTATGGCAGTATGAGCACATTACCAAAAAGGCAACATTTGTTTTTTTGTTAGTGGTTTTGGTACATCTTTTATACCTTTCACCCTTTTTTTTTCACAGACAGAGATTTGCTGTGATGGGTAATGACATGTCACAAAAATGTTACTTTCTGTTTGACAAATTGGAGTTTAATTAAACTGACCATGTGACCATCCATAGCTGAGTAAGTGCTTCAGGAGAGACACAGTGTCACACACTAGTCTGTTTGTTTTAATCACAGACCAATAAATTGCTAACGTATTAAAAAATAACAGTTCCAGCTGTCATAGTCAAAGGTTCCATACCTTTCAACAGGGCCTCATTGTAAACAGTTAATAGGATGCAAAACCCTGACACAAACGTGTAAAAGTGTGGCCTTTGCCATTTAAAAATAAATGCAAACCAAAAACTGGCTATCTTTGTCCACTGGCGCGCTGGAAAATGCATTTGCCAGGTCAGCCACAGAATAAAATTGTGATTTTTCATAAATTTGTGACAAAATCAAGTATGAGTTAGGAACCAATGGAGCTCTTTATTTGACAGCTGCATTTACTGCTTGTGAATCTTGTACCAAATGCCATTCTGTTGGCATTACATTATCCCTTATCTTTTTTTTGTTTTTTTGTTTTTTAACAGGACAAATAGGTGTGCGGAATTGTTGCATGGGACAATAACACCTTGCTCCAGTAAAGCTTTAAATACTAGAGTGATGCCATCAATGGCTTCTTTCTTCAAAATAATCTAATGATTATGATTATGCCTATGATCAAATTTGGGAGTAATTATCACTGGATCACAACCTTTAATTAAACCCATATTATGTTTACTTTTAGCCCACGATTCATTTGGCACTTCTGCTAAGGCCGGGTGAATGTCTACTGCATTAAAGTCAGCCATGCAAGGATTTTTCACACAAAGTTTGTCAATAGCAGTTATAGTTCTTAATACAGCTATTTCATTCATGCAGTCACACCTAAACGCTTTCAACTGCTTGCTTTATTCTACCCCTCCTTTCTTTCCTTCCTGTCTGCTTCTTCAACACAATTTCACAAACTGGCCCAAGTCAGACCGAGACTGATGTTTAGCTTTGCAGACTGATAAGTGATACAGCCTGTTCTAACATGAGATAAGTGAACGCTGCTTCTCTTTCAGAGACACAGAAATCACACACAAACATTCTGTCCAGTACATCTTTTCTAAAATCAAAGTTTCATCCACCTGTGCCTCAACCCAAGCTTTCTCAAATTTCTTGTCTGTCTCAATTATGACATATGACGTGCAATGCAGTTCACCAGGAGACATTATGTCAATGTCGAAATGTTTTACTCATTCTTTAGCCAATTAGAAAATTAAATCAGCCCATTCATTGTTTTCAATGAGCTATTCATAGGCCCACTGTGCTGTCTGTGATTTAAACAGCAAACAACAAAACTCCTCCCCTTCTTCCACTCTCACTCCAGAGGAATCTGCTGTTAGAACTAGGTTTCATTTACACAAAATATCCTTTCCCAGCAATGGAATGGGACATTTTGGTGAGCAAACAAACGTATGTTTAAAAACTTTGCCCCCCTCTGTCACACAGGCCAGCGGAGCTGTAAATCGCTCAACAACTGTGACCAGATGCAGACAGAGACTCATGAAATTTGTTTGTAAAAGGCATTACACACTGCTGGTCACATGGTCATATGCAAGATCTGCTGGCTCCACTATCAGCCAGAAACTCAATCAAAGTTTTCTCAATCAACATACAATATCTTGGCACATTCAAAAATGCTTCATTATCAAAAAACAATGCCATTCCATCAGAAATCATCAACATTATTGTTATCAAAATTACAGTAGGAAATGCAAGCTTTTTCTTCATTGCAGATCACAGAACAGATATCAGTGTATATGTGTGTAAAAATGTGTGTGCATTTAAACTTGTTAGTAAAAATGATCACTTCCCTTTACTGTAGCTGTTGGCTGCTTGCCCAGACCCCCTCCGTTCTGCTCTTCCCTCTCTGCACATAAGCTCCTCGATGTTGGTTTGCGCTCTTCGGGTCAATCCTTTGACCAAAGTCCATCTCGGTGGCAAGCGCAGACAATTGGTACAGTTTCTCGTCACATGTACCACAGGCTATGCAAGTTTCTTCGCCACCTGCCACATTCCAGTTTCCCCATCTTCTTTCTCACCCTTGACGCCTTTGTCGCCTTTGAACTTGCGGTATCTTGGGTTTTCTGGTCTTGATGCTGTTTGTACAAGGGCCATGTGCAGCTCCTTTTCTGCTTTCTTCTTGCTTTGCTCTTGCTTCGCTGTCAGCTTGTCTTCAGCATGTTGAGTACACAGCAGAATGTCTGTTAAACGTCCGTTTCTCGAGGTTAAACAGAGGTCCTCCGCTCGCTTGAGGTGGGAATTTCTTTGGTGCGGTCGGTCTTCTGAGAGGGCAGCAGTCGAGGTCTGGGTCAGTTTTCAGGGCTCGCAGCTCAGCTACGGGATAGTGATGATACGGCGGAACATGTATAGAAACAGATTTATAAAAAGGGTTAGCAGGGGTAATCAGTCTTTCATTCACACTCTCACATTTTTCATTCGCTATTTTCTTCACCTCATCTCCACCATTCTTTTCCCTACATGCCAGCTGCCTTTGCAGCACTTTTCTCTGTCTCCTATCTGCCTCCCTCAGCCAACAATCAACAGTGTCTCCATACAACACACACACATGCTTTCTACAACATCCTCTTCTGACTTTCCTCTCCTGACTTTCTGACTCCTACACTGTGTTTAACCTGGTAACACTCAACGTTCCCTTCCCCGGAAAGTTTTTATACTTCATTAATTTTCCTATATTTTGCATGCCTTTTTCTCCATATAATTTTCCCATATTCCAAAACACCGGTGTATTATATTTTCTCACTTTACTTTGGGACTTCCCCATACTGGCCGCTACCCCTCTCTTTGGACTTTTTCGGTACCTATTAATCTGTCAGACGTCTCCAACAGATTTCGACTTTTCACCTAAAATCGAGAAGTTAAGCTACCCAGCTCCAGTTGCGCACCCCCCAATTTCAACCTCCTTGCGGAAGTAAATCGCACGACCGCTGATTTCAACCCCCTCCCGGAAGTAAATCGCAGTTTGCTAGCTACACGCAAATAAAAGGTCTTGATCTTAGTCAGGCGCCAGGTCTCACTTTTTTACAGGTTTGATCTTAGCCAAAAGCCAGATCTCACCCGCAGAAAGGTCTTGATCCCCGTCTGATGTCAGATCTCACTTATGGATTTACGTTAACGCAAATAAAAGGTCTTGATCTTAGTCAAGCGCCAGGTCTCACTCATTTACAGGTTTGATCTTAGCCAAACGCCAGAGCTCACCCGCAGAAAGGTCTTGATCCCCGTCTGATGTCAGATCTCACTTATGGATTTACGCTGCTATCCCACAGAGAAAGATCTGCCAGTATGGTGACGGCCAAAATCACAGTGTAAAATCTTTTTAACTTCCCAATTAAGTACCAACAACTGTTAAATTTACGTTTAGTGATGAACAAAACGAATTTGTCTCTTACCAGAGAGTTCGGATGCCACTTGAGTTCCTTTTTCCCAGATGTCAGTGGGGTTCCTCTCCGGGCCCGGCGGTCGGTCCCTCAACCCTCAACGTGTGGAGCAGGGCTGTGGCACGAAGTCCCAGGATGATCAGTCACCGTCCGAAAAAGTTCCTCCAAGACAGCCCACTTTTCTTTAAGGAGGCTCTCTCAGTGGTCAAGAAGACAAATTCTTACCCAAAGTGTCTTTTAAAGTTTTATTCTTTGCAAAGAAGGTCAGACAGTCATACAGCAACGCAGGTTTCTGCAGAGTGTGAGACAACGAAACAGAGTGTGCTCTCTTTTTATCTAGTTTGCTAAGCTCACAAGGTCATGAATGACATATAGAAGGAATCACAGTTACATCAACGCACAAATTTAACCTTTGATTGTCTATATTTCACTCTTTACCACCACCTGAACATATAGCTTGTTAAATCACCATGGATGTATCCAAATCTTGTCTGGTGATAAACAGATTTTAAACATAAACAGATGTTAAAGTGGTCACGGTTGGTCTAACGTAAACACTACATCCATGGAGGAATAAAAGAACAGACCTTTATAATTTGTTTATAAATGAATTTCCACCACATGTGATTGTCTGTTGTGGTAAAGGAGCTGAGACGAAAGGCAATGTTCTCAATTTAATGCTCAATCTAGCTTCTTACTCTCACCTATGGTCATGACAGAAAGGACAAGATCTCGGATACAACCGGACACGTTTTACAAAGTGTTATGACCCGCTTGTTTGAGTCACAACATAAAAGAGAGATGAGCCAACAAAATAGCCTGAATGCAAATTATTTATTGTAAAATGTAACTCATAGAACAATAATCAAAGCAACCAACAAATGTCTGGGGATAATAATGAAGATAATGAACTTAGGATATAATCACAACAACACTTTAACTACATGATACAAGTAATGCGAATCCATAAGGTTTAAGAGTCAATGAGATGGCATGTCTTAACACAAGGAGTCCTGAGTAGCCACAGCGTCCTGGGGTAGCTAGCACAACAACTTTTATATACCCACTGATGAGTAATGCAGGCATCCAATCAGGATTTACCACATACTCAAATCTGGAGTTTTGGGATCATCACAGTGTATTAATATTGTAAACTTAATACCTGTCGCTCTGCCTAAATCATAGAGTATTTATCAAGTTTGTATTCTACTCAATAAAAGTAAATGTAGTAAACTAGAAAGAATCTTGAACCTAAAAGTAAAGAAACTTCACTACTAAAAGCTGCAACACAGGACAATTGAATGGGCTTTCTAAACTTGATGCTCTGGTACACTACAAACTAACCTGCTGGAGTTCCACCTTCTTTGATGTGTGGTGTCTTCCCAGTGATTTGTTTCTCATTCAGGGAGTCAGAGAGAAAACATCACCCAAAACAACACTAGCTACATGAATACACTGGAGAGTGGAGTACAGATGTATCCGCACCTGTACAATCACTTGCAAAGAGATTTTAAGCTGCAGAGGTGCTGTTTGCCAGATGTTTATGAAACTGCTAATCTCTTAGCCGCCATCATTGTGTTAACAGTAAACACGAGGAGCGCAACACATTTACAACCTCACCTACTGCAGTGTAGGAGTGTTGAAAAACAGTATACCGTAACTCAGCCTTTTCAAATATTATTCAGACATGAAACATCCTGTGCACATGAGAAAATGTTTTTTTGCACATGAAAATGCATTCATGTCATGTGTGCAACATTTTGTCCATGTGTTTCTTAAGCTGCGCCGAATGAGCCAAACTCTGTAGACACTGATCAGATCTGTACGGTTTCTCTCCAGTGTGAATACTCTTTTGTGTTTTCAGATGTGTTAACCGATTAAACCTCTTGTCACAGTGTGAACACTTGTACGGTCTCACCAGTGTGAATCGTCTGGTGCAGTTTCAATTTTGGAGCTGTAATGAAAGTCTTCTCACACTCAAAGCACATATACTCCTTCACAGCAGTGTGGATCTTCATGTGTTTATTAAGGTTTGCTGACCGGTTGAAACTCTTCCCACATTGACTGCATGTGAATGGTTTCTCTCCAGTGTGGATCCTCATGTGTAGATTAAGGGATGATGAGCAGCTGAAACTGTTTCCACACTGTGTGCATGTGAATGTTTTTTTCTGCAATGTGGATCCTCGTGTGTAGATTAAGGGATGGTAAGTGGCTGAAACTCTTCCCACACTGAGTGCATGTGAATGGTTTTGCTCCAGTGTGGATCCTCATGTGTTGATTAAGGGATGATGATCGGCTGAAACTCTTCCCACACTGAGTGCATGTGAATGGTTTCTCTCCAGTGTGGATCATCATGTGTTGAGCAATGTGTGATAATTGGTTGAAACTCTTCCCACACTGAGTGCATGTGAATGGTTTCTCTCCTGTGTGGATCATCATGTGAATCTTAAAATCACCTTTTCTTACAAAACTCTTCCCACACTGAGTGCAGGTGAAACGATTCTTGTCTCTCCATTTCAAAATACCATCAGTCTGTAAGTGAGTTTTTTCCTCAATTTTGACATGATGTTCCTCCTCTTTACTCCCCTCATTCTCTTCAATTAGGTCTGAAATAAATAAATAAAACATTAGTTTTCATTAAGTCTTAAAAAGTCTCAAAAGCTGAAAGGTGAAAAGACACTGGAGACATTGGCTACACACTGTAATTTTGATGCACATTAAATGTAAAATAAATCAGATCATATTTTGTTTGGTCCATTAACGTGTACACATTTGAGCAGATTCAATTCAATTAATCTTTATCTATCTGGTGCTTTTACGATCTAAATTGTGTCAAAGCCGCTTAACATAGAAGTTATAGTAAATTGAAACAGTGTCAGTCTAGTTTTCAGAGTTTCTTACATAATAGGGTATATGTCGAACGACACGTCACCAAAACGGATCCCTGGGTAGAACACTTCCACTTATCGCCATTTCATATGCACCATCGGTTTGTTATTGAAAGTAATAAGTAGTGTTTTATACGTTATATAATAGTGTATATGTGCAACTTTCACATTCAAGTCAATCTGGGTAGAACACTTCCAGTTTTTCACTCTCCGCTAATATGGCATTGTTTTATAAAAGAAGCCTTTAGGAACTACCAAAGTTAGGTATCACAGATGTCCACTGGATATGCTCATAATGATATATATATATATATATATATATATATATATATATATATATACACACATACACATATATATATTTACAGGGCTGCCCTCGACAATAAGGACTGCCCGATGGCCCGGGGCCAGCGTGCAACACGCTCGGGCCAGTCTACAGATTGGTTACTGGCCCGATCGGGCCAGTGCTGCCTTGTCACAAAAGTTTGGCTGCGACTGTCTGTCAATTGCATGCAAATACAATCTTAGGGTGCTTCACATATAGACGTTTGTTTCGGAACATTTCTCGTTTCCCCCGTTAGCGCGGTTCGATTGCCGTATGTGAATCCAGCAATCACGCTCGGATCCGCGCCAAATCATTTAGTCCGAGATTGCCTGAATGAGGTGGTCTCTGCTCGTATGAGCGGATCAATTGTAGTGAGAAAACAAAACTATCCAATGAACTAACGACCCAGGCTATATCACAGTGTATTAAGATTGTGTAATAGCCATGTATACGGCTGTATGAATAGAGAATTATGAGTAGGGCAGGATGTCATCCCTACCGGCAAATATGCGTTTCATGTCTTAAACGAAAGTGAAAGCATGCTAAATGATTACAAAGTGCTGTTCATCCGTTAGGAGAATTGACCGAAGTTACCATCTGATCATTTTTCCACATATGAATCTTACAATATGTTGTATTGGGCCACTTGTTTGTTCATTTCTGCACTGACAGCTGGAAAAAAAGATCAGCATTGATCTGCTTCATGATCTGATGCAGTCACGTTTCATCTGTTATTTCTCTCTCTAATTTAAGCCTACAATGCAGAATTCTAGCCAACGTTTCTCTAATAGATTGATTAATTCAATAGATTTTAACAAAACGTGACAACCGAAATGCTCTGTATGAGAAAATCTGACCTCTGTCTGTGGGTGTCAAAATTAAAGTGCACATTTTCGCTTATAAAATAATATATACTCAACTGGTCTAAAGTTTGGGGTCAGTATGATTGTTAAATATTTTAAAATAAGCTTCTCCTGCTCACCAAGCCTGCATTTATTTCATCATAATAACAGCACACACTGTAAAATGTTATTGCACTATAAGAGAACTGTTTAAAAGTAGTTCATCATTTAATTGAATAATTTATTCCAGTGATTTTAAAGATGAATTTTCAGCTTCATTACTCCAGTCATCAGAGTCACATGATCCATCAGAAATCACTCTAATATTAATTATTATTGTTGTTATTAATATTATTAATGGTAATAGTAATAAAAGCAATAATGACTGGAGTAAGAATTTTATTTGAAACTACATACAATAAGAAAGCAGTTAATTAATTAAATTTGTAATAAATATTTAACAATTATTATAATTTATTTACATTTAATAAATGTTGCCTTGATGAACTGAATAAATTTGCTTAAAGAAAAACATTAGCAAAAATTAATAAAACAGCACGTTAGCCTCACAGCAAGAAGGTCGCTGGTTCAAGCCTCGACTGGGTCAGTTGGCATTTCTGTGTGGAGTTTGCATGTTCTCCCCGTGGTTGCGTGGGTTTCCTCCGGGTGCTCCGGTTTCCCCCACAGTCCAAAGATATGCGGCACAGGTGAATTGGCTATGGCTAAATTGTCCGTAGTGTATGTGTGTGAATGAGAGTGTACAGATGTTTCCCAGAGATGGGTTGCAGCTGGAAGGGCATCCGCTGCGTAAAACAAATGCTGGGTAAGTTGGCGGTTCATTCCGCTGTGGCGACCCCGGATTAATAAAGGGACTAAGCCGAAAAGAAAATGAATGAATATTGTCAGTTGTATTAAAAAAAGTTGTGCTGAATAAAAAGGGCAGGTATTACAATTATGTTTGGCTTTTGAAACATTATTTAAAATACTGTATGTGGCTAAGAAATAGCCATTTACTTTTTTTTGGTGGGGCCAGTGAAAATTTTGAAGCGTTGAACCCTGAACCATAACCATACCAAAGTGTTCTTAGAATGGTTTGGCACGATAGTGTAAAAGCTGCTTAATATTTTTATTGGATTTAAACATTTGTAACTTGTATGGAAGACTCGATTGAGACAAATCCTGCATGTTCATAGCAAGTACGCATAATTCACGCTTATATTTGTGAGTTTGCATTATTGTATATAACAAATGTTTTCCAGTACTGGGTTGCAGCTGGAAGGGCATCCGCTGTTTAAAACATAATCCATTTCTTCAGCAGCAAAATACAAATTTAGACTAGTTTGTTGGCCAGTTGTACTCAGTGCAATGCTAAACGTTATTGTTCCACTATAATTTGTTTTGTCTCACGTCTTCCAACAACAACATTATATAGTTTAGAATACTGTACAATATTATTAATTATTTTAGTGTTCATTTAATTTAGCACGTTTAAAATTGGGGTCATCCACGTGTTTGACATACTTTAAACCAGGGTTTCTGCAGGTTTCACCAAGTTAAATGTAAGACTTTAAGACATTTTTAAGACCATTATGACGGAAATTTTAGACTCATAAAGGGCTAAAAGCTAAGGAATTTTTCAAATGGCCCAGATGATTTTTATTTAGATTTTAATTGCTCTATCAAAAATATTATAATTTAATACATTTAATGATACAATAATAGATGAATAACAAAAATAAATATACAATATTTTAGATATTACCAAAAGATTTTATATATTGTGTAAAAACAAGCAAAATCAACCTGTTTGTTCCTG
>CAIGQQ010030053.1:0-21037 GCA_903798035.1 Danio albolineatus | reverse complement strand
TATCTATCTATCTATCTATCTATCTATCTATCTATCTATCTATCTATGAGAAATATCATGAGTCACACTGCTGCGAGTGTGCTATTGTAATAGAATAAAACTGTTAATAAAACCGTTCGATGGCATAATCGTGCATATAAAAAAAGATCAAACATGGAAAGTCTCAAAAACTCTTGTACGAATAGCTACTTTCTTCCGCCACTTATTCAGATCTGCAGCTGATGTCAGAACAGCAGAAACCATTGCTACTTCTCCAACTTCACTTTAGATATTACACTAGAGAATCGTTCAAATACTAGCTCTAAAGTGATGACAAAACTGGTAATTTTTGCTCACATTTTAAGATAATAAGGTTGAACGGCATGAAATGCCATCCGTCTACAGAGATTTCCCAGTATTTCTCTGTTGCAATCAGGAGATCACAATTATTAATCCTGAAAAAGCCAAAGCAAAGCAAACACTACCAGTTTCTGTGGTATAAATACAGCACTACAAAATGCAAAAAAGAGAAATTAAAAAAAGGTACCACGGTGGCGTAGTGAGTAGCACGATTGCCTCACAGCAAGAAGGTCACTGGTTCGAGCCTAGGCTGGGTCAGTTGGCATTTCTGTGTGGACTTTGCATGTTCTCCCCGTGTTGGCATAGGTTTCCTCTGGGTGCTCCAGTTCCCCCCACAAGTCCAAAAACATGTGGTATTGGTTAATTGGGTAGCCTAAATTGTCCGTAGTGTATGAATGAATGTATATGGATGTTTCCCATTGATGGGTTGAAGGGCATCTGCTGCGTAAAACATATGCTGGATAAGTTGACAGTTCATTCCGCTGTGGCGACCCTAGATTAATAAGGGGACTAAGCTGAAAAGAAAATGAAAAAAATATATATATATATATAAATAAACAAAACAATAGTTTTAGAATTATACAAGACACTTGTACCTTCTACTGTTTATATATGGATTGTATGAGGAATAGTAGTTTGTAAATGTGTATATAAATAAGATGTAAATCTCAAGCTAAATCCATTAAAATCTTCACCATTCTTAGTGAAAGCACGTGTTGAGCAACATGAGGAGCTCTTTGAAAAGAGGCCTGGGGCAAAGACAGCATCAGTGTGTGTTTGCCTGAGGCTGCAGGACAGAGGAATCTGGCTCTCGTTGCAGCACTGTTGCTAAAGAAGAGACGCGGCGATAAAATAATAAAAACACAGGGATTAATCACTGTCACAGTGTGGAACCCAAACACTGGCATCTAATGATGTGCTATAATGCTTGTGCTTTATTGCAGTACGGAATCACGCTGCTGGATGCTGAAATATAATTTGACAACCGCAGGCTGCAATATAGCACAACACACAACGAATATTGATCCTGACGTGCTTTTAAAATAATTTGCTTGCACATTTTTCATGCCCTCTAGCATTAGCGTTTAGCGAACAATCTTCTTGAGTTGTGTTTCTGTAAGACAAGGGCCGTGCATGAATTATTTATATTTTTTTATTGTTAAAATATGAATAATAATAGGGACTAAGCCGAAAAGAAAATGAATGAATGAATGAATGAATGAATGTATGCAGATTACAGACAGGAAATGTTTTTTTATCGTGCACCCATTGTTATTTTAACGCAATGCCACGCCAGTTTGTAACTTTTTGATTTAGTTTGATTTTACTTTTGTACGAATAGCTCATCCCCCAACGAGGAGTAAGATTAGAGGACACACATCTTTTTTAAGTGTACGTTTTTGTACAAATTAAATTGTACGAATTTGTATGAATTATGTGAACATATAAAATTAATAAATTAATTTGTTCGTATCTCATTCAAACATTTTTGTATCATTTGATAATCCCCCAATGAGGTCTAGTCTTAGGGGACACGCCTCCTTTTAAAATTGTATGTTTTCATACTAATTTAATTGTACGAATTTGTATAAATTGTTTGAACATAGAATTAAACAATTTGTACATACTCTCATTCGAACATTTTTTTTGTACAATTTGCTCATCCCCTTATGAGGGGTAGGATTGGTTGACATGCCTTCTTTTTTTCCAAAAAATGCCGTTTTCATACGAATTAAATTGTATAAGTTTATACGAATTATGTGAACATGTAGAATTAATTAATTTGTCCGTAATCTCATTCAAACATGTTTGTACGATTTGCTCAAAGAGGGGACAGAGGGGAAAAGAGGGGACAGGCATCCTTTTAAAAAGTGTACGTTTTCATGCAAATTAAATTGTACTAATTTGTTTGAATTATGTGAACAAATAAATTTATTTGTGTGTAAGATCATTTGAACATTTTGGTATGATTTGCTCAACCCTAATGAGAGGTATGGTTGGGGACATGCCTCCTTTTAAAAAGTGTACGTTTTCATGCAAATTAAATTGTACAAATTTGTACGAATAATGTGTACATATAGAATTTGTTAAGTTGTATGTAATCTCATTCAAACATGTTTGTACGATTTGTACGACACATGCTTCCTTTTAAAAAGTGTACGTTTTCATACAAATTAAATTGTACAAATTTGTACAATTTTTGTGAACAAATAGAATTAATTCATTTGTATAGTAAGTAATTTCATTTATTTATTTATTTATTTATTTTTAATGATTTGCTCATCCTCCAATGAGGGCTAGTCTTAAGGGACACGCCTCCTTTTAAAAATTGTACGTTTTCATACTAATTAAATTGTACGAATTTGTATGAATTGTTTGAACATAGATTTTAACAATTTGTACATACTCTCATTCAAACTTTTTTTTGTACAGTTTACTCAACCCCTTTTGAGGGGTAAGATTAGGGGACATGCCTCCTTTTTTAAAAAAGTGTATGTTTTCGCACGAGTTTAATTGTAAGAGATTGTACGAATTATGTGAACATGTAGAATTAATTAATTTATACGTAATCTCATTCAAACATGCTTGTACGTATTGCTAATACCCCAATGAGTGGTAAAAAGTTTTAAAAAGTGTATGTTTTCATGTGAATTAAATTGTACGAATTTGTTTGAATTATGTGCACAAATTAATTTATCTGTATAAAGTCTCATTTGAACATTTTGGTATGATTTGCTCAACCCCAATGAGGACATGCCTCCTTTTAAAAAGTGTACGTTTTCATCCGAATTAAATTGGACAAATTTGTACGAATAATGTGAACATACAGTATAGAATTTGTTAATTTGTTAGGGGACATGCCTCTTTTTGAAAAGTGTACGTTTTCATACAAATTTAATTGTACGAATTTGTACAATTTATGTGAACAAATAGAATGAATTAATTTGTACAGTACGTAATTTCATTTGAACATAATTTTTTTATGATTTGCTCATCCTCCAATGAGGGCTATAGGCTTAAGGGGCACGCCTCATTTTAAAAAGTGTAAGTTTTCATACAGATTTAATTGTACGAATTTGTACGAATTAGCCACTTTTCTGACATAAAATAGTTATGTTTCCTTAAGATTGGGCTGGTTGTTAAAGAAATAGTTCACCCAAATATTAAAATTACCTGACCATTTACCAATAAACTCTTCTTAAAAAATAAATAAATAAATAAATATATATATATATTGAGAGAGAGAGAGAGAGAGAGAGAGAGAGGAGTGCTCATTGCTTAGACCAGGGATCACCAAACTTGTTCCTGGAGGTCTGGTGTCCTGCAGATTTTAGCTCCAACTCTAATCAAACACACCTGAACAAGCTAATCAAGCTCTCACTAGGTATACTTGAAACATACAGGCAGGTGTTTTGAGGCAAGTTGGAGCTAAACCCTGCAGGACACCGGACCTCCAGGACCGAGATTGGAGATCCCTGGCTTAGACCCATCCACTCCCACAGTAGAAAAAACTATTACTATGGATGTCAATGGGTCCAAGCAACCAGCATTAAAAAATATCTTCTTATGTGCTCAACAGAAGCAAGAAACTCAAATTGGTTTTGATCAGGTGACAGGTGAGTAAATGAAGACCGAATGTTTTTGAGTGAACTATCCCTTTAAAATGATTACAAGCTAAGATTCAGCTAGTTTACGTCTACAGAGCTTGTTAATTTATTTCCACTGCATTAATACTGCAATGCCGCTGTCTTGTTTGACCGTAGGGCTTGGATATATAGGCAGTGATTGAAGCTGGATCTGATCCACACTGAGCTGAGTCTACAACCGTGGAGTTTGATTAAAGGAAAAGGAAAATGCTTGTGACTGGGCATGCATTCAGCTTTTATTTATCATGCCACAGAGGGGCTTTTTTAATGGATGTGGTTTGTGGGCGTATTGGATTACTGTATATGCTTGTTGCCCAGCGGTATCAGAGTTTGTCACTAGGGTTTGCATTTGAATGGAGCTGCTGCTGTAATAAATAAAAAATAAATAAAAGCATGCAATTCTCAAACCGAGCACATGGTGGCAGTGTTACATTTTGATTAGTCAGATTATTCCAAATGACTCCACACCTGGGAAAGAGAAGCTGCCCTTTGCTGGCTTGCCAAGTCAGTTTTGCTGGTGATTAAGGCTTGGATGTGGACCCAGATGAGCACAAAAGGACGAGCGCTGTTCTGTCCGTCCTGAGCTCTCCGGGTAATTTACTGTTGTATCTTTTTTAGCAGGAAGTCACAGCGTAAACGTTCCCTCCATGTTGCTAATCAGTCCACGCTGCCTTCAAACCTAAACACTCACATGATTGAACCACAGATTCCCAGTCATTACATCTGTGAATAAACAAACAGAGCAGTTTGCTGACCCACCTTTGTGTTTTCTCGTCGTCCTCCATGATTTAAAAATAAAAAAAATGTAATTGAAGAAAACGTTGAACATTATAATAAATCCCACATTAAAAAATACTATAGTAAATTATAGTAAATATTGAAATTCATTAACTATTATATATATAATGAATTTATTATATATTTGAAATATATTTAAGCCATATTATATTAAAGTATTTAAATTAATCTGTTGTGGTAATTCAGTCATTGCTGTGAAAAAACAATTATATATATATATATATATATATATAAATATACATACATACTCTGTACTGTGCTTGTCTATATTACACTGCAATATACCACAGTTTACTGTAGTATTTTTATAGTTAATCAGTTCACTATAGTTAACCTCCTAGGGTTTAGTGGCCACATTTTTAGCTCTTACAGTATTGTATACTTTGAATGTTTTATATTTTGTTACAGACTTACAGTTTCATCCTGCATCTGTTTTGCAGCATGTTAAATGTCCCAAACACAATTTTTTACTGTCTAAAATGGGCCCAAAAAAAAAGTTTTTTCTTTCTGATAGTCAAAATGTGTTTAAAAAATTATGTGTTTATGTGTTATTTACCATGAGTCCACATATATGGACATCATTTTCTCTAAAAGTACATTGTATTAAAAGATGATACTTGGGCTTATTGGAACCTATGATTACAATAAAACCTAAGTAGCAAAGAGAAATAAAAAAACGCGTGCAAAGAACCAGCTTGGGCCTTAAGAAGTTAATACGAAAGTATAATGCATTCATTAACAATGAGTGGTAAACATGCAGACTAATACGCTTTACTAGAGTATGGTTTAAAGATACTATAGTAGATATTTACTATAAACTGTAGTGTATTTTATGTGGGATTTTAAAAAGTCTAGACATACAAGAAAAACAAACATATTAATCTGTATTTTTTGGAGAGAAAAGTTATTAAACAAACATGCATACAGTACAAACAATATAGACAACCTTAGAATTGTTTGAGTTATGTTTCTGAGTGTTGTCATTTTGTTATTAATTTGCAACTTAAGACTTTTTCAAAGCTTCAGTGTCTAATAAAAATAATTGCCATTTTGGTGTGGGTTTTGCAAATATATGTTTTATGAATGTAATTTTTACTCAGTAACTCGATTATTTTGCGTTTGTGTGAATAAGTGTTTTTTAAAGGGACAGTTCATTCAAAAATAAATATTCCTTCATCGTTCTGCGGAACGTTGGGGAGCCATTCATTCTCCTTCGGCTTATTCCCTTATTTATCAGGGGTCACCATAACGGAATGAACAGCTAACTATTCCAGCATATGTTTTATGCAGAGGATGCCCTTCCAGACACAACCCAGTACTGAGAAACATATATACTCTCATATTCACACTCATACACGTTACCCAATTCACCTTAAGCGTAGGTCTTTGGACTATGGGGGAAACCGGAGCACCCAGAGGAAACCCACGCTAATACTGGGAGAACATGCTAACTCCACACAGAAATGCCAACTGACCCAGCTGAGGCTCGAATCAGCGACCTTCTTGCTGTGAGACACACCAACATAGCAACAAAAATATATATATTTATATATAAATATATACAATTATCAAGCAAATGAGGCAAGATTTCATCATGTGCATTATAGTCATTGGCGTCCATGATCCAACAGGGACGTTCGTTGTTGTGACGCAGAAACGAGCACACATACGCAAAATCACATTAGCAGGCGCCCACAATCCTCACGCGGGCACTGAATCACAACTGAGAGCCGGCGCTGAAGGACTCGGGGCACAGCGGGAGTTTCTTCCTCTGCTTTTCTTTGTCTTTCTCTCTCTCTCTCTCTCTCTCCCTCTCACTCCCTCTATTTATCGCTTTACAAGCTTTGAGCTGAAAATATCAAACTAGATGAGAAGAAAGTAGCTTTTATTGTTATTGTGCAAAACACACACACACACACAAACTCATATCAAGCTTCATTCACATGATTATTGCATGTGCACAAAGGAACACTTTCCATTACGGACAGATTATCATCATTTTATGAATTGCAGGTGTCTGATGTTTTCTTGTTGCTTAGCAAAGCACTTTTTATTTTGAGATAGCATCTACTGTATGTAACGCACGTAATAGTCTATTTGGAGACATTTCACTGAAAATGAATTGAGGTCGAAAACAGAAATTTAGGTTGAATCTGTTATGTTTATTGTTCCCTCAGAACACACCTCATGTTTGAATGCATTGTGTCTGCGCTGGCACACAAAGGCAGTTGGCAGGAAGCAAATCGATTGCTAAGGCATTGCTAGATGGTAGGAAGTTCTGAGGGGTTACTAGGTGCTTACTAGGCAGTTGCTAGGGTACACTGGTACCCGACTTGTTAATTAGCAAGCCTCGTTTACATGTTTGATCAGATCCTAATACTTAGTAAGCATTTCTAGCTTGTTATAGTACTTGATTGGGGGGTCGTTTGGTAATTTAGAAAAATCTAATACATTTTAGTAAAATACAATTAATATATTTTATCCGTAACTAACAACAAAATAAAAATATTAGTTGCAAAAAAAAACATACATACACTGTAAAAAATTACAGTGCAAGTTGCATGTCAGGACAATTATTCCTGCCAGCATATGTTTTTAAGTCATTGTAACTTATTCGACTAAGTTTATCACGTTCTAACTTAATTTGATATATATATATATATATATATATATATATATATATATATATATATATATATATGATTTTAAAAAAAATATTTCTCAAATGATGTTTAACAGAGCAAGGAAATTTTCACAGTATGTCTGATAATATATTTTATATCGGTAACAGTCTCATTTGTGTTATTTCGGCTAGAATAAAAGCAGTTTTAATTTTTTAATAACTATTTTCAGGTCAAAATTTTGAGCCCCATTAAACTATTTTTTTTCCAGATAGTCTACAGAACAAACCATCATTATACATTAACTTGCCTAATTACCCTAACCTGCCTAGTTAACCTAATTAACCTAGTTAAGCCTTTAAATGTCACTTTAAGTTGTACAGAAGTGTCTTGAAAAATATGTATTCAAATATTTTGTACTGTCATCATGGCAAAGATAAAATAAATCAGTGATTAGAAATGAGTTATTAAAACTATTATATTAAAACTATTAACAATCAGCACTGACCAAAAAAAAAAGATTTATAAAAGTTATCTGTTGGAAAAAATAAAACTGAATTTGATTAGCTATAGAGTCCATTTAACCTTCTAGGGCCTAAGTGTCCACATAGATGGACAGCACATTTTAGCTCTTAAGTGGCTATTTAAAATAATTTTTTTTAAAATAATTTTGTACACTTATTTTTGTATACTATTTTTAACTGTCCAAAATGGATTTTTTTTTATAAATTATTATCTGATAGTCAAAGCAAGTTTCCAAAAAAAAAAATTCTCTGTTATATAAGCATTAAAAAAGACAGGAAAAAGTGTTTTATGTAAATTCGGACCATGAGTCCACATATATGGACATCATTTTTCTCTAAAACTATATCATAATAAAAGCTGATACTTAGGTTTTATTCTAGTTAGTTTCCAATAAGGCCAAATAGCAAAGAGAAATAAAAAATGGGCCTTAAGAGGTTAACACGAGTACAAATTTATGTCCAATGTCTCTAACTTCAACTCCACTGTGTATTATTTATTTATTAATTTATTTATTTTTAAGTACCCACATTATCTTGTTATTGTCATCATTATTGTGCATGCTCATTATCACAATATATTGAATTACCAAATATTTCCATAAGTCTAGCTGTTGCAGTTTTTGTGTTGTCAATATGCTCATGGTTATAGGCCTATTGGTGTGCGTGCACAACATTTGAATATTTATAACCACCTCCAAGGATTGTGGGGGGTCATTAGTCACTGGCATTGTTATTTTGGGGTTCTGGGCTGAAAGGTTTGGCAAACCCTGCCTTAAAAAATGTAGCTTTGGAAAAAGGTAATGAACAAATAACACTGCTTTACATTTAACTGTATTAAATGAATCAGATTATGTTAAGTGTTACGTACTTGTGATGTGTCGCCACCACCAGCACACACATCTTCACAGTTCCAGCTGATTCACACATACATGTTAAAGTGGTGATCTATGTCGCATGCTGTTTTCCTGAACGTGCAGTGTGACAGCAGTCGGTTGTCAGCATGTTCGACATGTGCATTAAAGCATACACATGCACACGTAAGATTGCTCCACGCATGCCGTGCATTGCTTCATGGCATCACATACACATCTCCAGTTGATCTGAGCTCAAGCCTGACTTTTGAAACAAAATCCAATTTCCCTGTGAAATGCAATAAAAGCAGTCTGGCTCCAGGATATGTTTGGCTGCTCGGAGACCTCAGGATTACACTTATTAGACTTCACTGTTGAAGCACAGCCTCGAGACAGTGCAGGTTATTTTGATGAATGATGTGAAACAAAATATAAAGGTGACAAAAAGAATGACCATGAAAAACAAAACACCAGAGTAGATGTCTTTTTTTCATGCTGCGCTTTACTAGCCACATATGCTCTCAAGCTTCCCTTGAAACATTAAGCAAAACAAGGACTACTTTTTCAGCTTTTGAGTCTGAAATGAGAAAACAGCATGCGTTTTATACAGAGTTATTTATGAAACAACCCCAACGGCTAACTTAATTGTAGCAGGAACTTTCTCTGGAACTCAATTTAGCGAAGAAGTGAGTAGTAAGTCAGGCTGACATAAGTGCCGTTGTGAAGTTTTCAGTAGCCTTATGTGTAAAAGTGCTATGAGATTTATTTATTTTTTACCTTTTTTATGGATTACCACATAAAATGTCCTTGCTACCTGACAGAGAGCACTAAAATTGGTGTGCAGAGAAATTACACCCATCTCTGTGACAGTTTAGCTCTGTAAACAACAATAAAAGAAGAGTCCTAAAAGAACACTGTCCAATCAGAAATGCTGTTTGGCTATCAATCATTCCGCCCGTTTTGTTTGCTGGCATGTTTTTGGAGGATTATATCATATCTTATCGCATTCTTGCCTCTACTTTATTATTTACATGGACGATTAAGCAGGAATTAAGAGAGATGAGAAAAACTGGAAATAAGATGAGACAAGATAAAGGCAGATTATATTTACACAACAACAATGTTGTAAAAAAAAAGTTTCTGTGGTTGTTGACAGAATTTAATGTATAATGGCCCGTTTCAACTGAGTGGTAAAGTATGGTACGGTACGGTACGGGTCGGTATGGGTCACCTTTATCAGGCTTGCATTTCCACTGCTAAAGGGTACTCTTTCGGTGGGCGTTTTGTACGACAGAAAGTTTCAGTCGAGGTCATTTTTGCTCGAGGAAATGTTTACAGTAAAGCTTTACGGATCGTTCACAAATCGAGAAGCACTTTGGATGCTTTATTACACACATAAACACTGGTATATAAATGTTCATTACTTAACTTTCTATGAACAAGATCTTATTATAATAGCAGATCAATGATGCAAAATAGCCTACTGTCCGCGATTATATAAAATAAATAAATAAATAAATGCAGCTCATATGAACACATACAGCCCCTTACAGTCTCTGATACTGTATGTTATCAATTTCAGAAAAACTACACACAGCATACATTTAATCCTTATTTAGGTTCAAAAACAACATGCAACCTATAGCCCACAGTCGGTGCAAAAATCTTCACCAGCACATGTAGCCTCTTGTTAGAGAGTAATTTCGTCATTCTGAGTTCATAATAGGGCGCCACGGTGGCGTAGTGAGTAGCACGTTCGCCTCACAGCAAGAAGGTCGCTGGTTCGATCCCCGGCTAGGCCACTTGGCATTTCTGTGTGGAGTTTGCATGTTCTCCCCGTGGTTGCGTGGGTTTCCTCCGGGTGCTCCGGTTTCCCCCACAGTCCAAAGACATGCGGTACAGGTGAATCGGGTAAGCTAAATTGTCCATAGTGTATGTGTGTGAATGAGAATGTATGAATGTGTTTCCCAGAGATGGGTTGTGGCTGGAAGGGCATCCGCTGCGTAGAACAAATGCCGGATAAGTTGGCGGTTCAATCCGCTGTGGCGACCCCGGATTAATAAAGGGACTAAGCCGAAAAGAAAATGAATGAATGAATGAATGAGTTCATAATAGTCCAGAAGGTGAGGATAATAATGGTTAAACGGTACGGTACGGTTCGGTTCGGTTCGGTACGCTTTTAGACAGTGGAAAAAAGCTCAGTGGAAACAGGCCATCACTCAGTGGAAACGGGCCATAAGTGAGAACATCGTCCGAACAATTATATATTACTCCAGAGATGCCCAAACTAGGGCCTGCGGGCCAAAGTTGGCCCATGGTAACCTTTGATTTGGCCCGCCATCTGAGAAGAGGGAAAATTATGGGAAGTTAAGGCCAATGCCTTCAACAGAGCTCATCATTTCTAATTTTAACGTAACCGTTTGTTTGTTTGTTAAATTGTTGAGATACGAAAAAGCAAATTAAAATACATTTTTCAATTAAATGTTGTGCATAAATTGGATTTTACAAACTAAGGATCCTCAACAAACAAGTGTATTTAATGTATTCAGCATTATAAATGGGATAGTTTGTTTTATTGTAATAAGTTCGTTATAAAAAAATGTAAAACTATATATATAATTATTAATTCGATTAAAGTTTTTTTTTAAAGTAAATTTCTTTTTAAATATTAAGGAATTAAGAAATTACCACATAACAGTTTGGTTTATTTAACTTCGGCCCACCACCCTCAATCAAGTTAGGTTTTTAGCCCTTCATAAGAAAAGGTTTGGACACCCCTGGTTTACACGGATATGTGAAAATAACAAAACATTGTATTATGCATGGCAGGTCAGTAGTTGGCACTTGGCTGTGTGACTTTTTTTTTAAAGAAATGCTACTAATTTGTGCACATACTTCAATATGGTGGCCAAGACAACAGAAAAACACTAACAAATTGAGAAAACTTCTTCATCGGTTTAACAACACACTCACACTCAAATTCTGACAACAAATGCAAATACACAAAACGCACTGCAAATAGTGCAAACCACTATGCAAATGTGTCAGTGGACTGGAAAAAGAAACAGATTATTCCTAAATTATTCCTAATGTCCCCACAGCTATGTCAATTCCAGTATGTTTGGACATTGTGACAAAGGGCAGGGGTTCCCAAACTTTTCTACCTGTGACCCCCAAAATAACAATGTCAGTGACTTGCGACCCCCAATATCCTCTGAGGTGATTATAAACATATAAACCTTGCACAGAATATTGCACACATACCAACAGCCCCAAGTTTTTTAAAATCGTTTAATTTTGGAAAACACTACTGGGAGACCAAATCCATGTTCAATTGTGGCCTGTATTTATTTTTAATGTACCTGAGTGTCATGAATGTGTCTGAAGTTTAACCTGGTGCCATACGATCAAAGTGTTGCTGTGTCTTTAATAAGAGGTAATCAATCTAGGGGTTGCTAAAAAGGCTGATCGAAAAGCAGATGTCTTTTTATTGCTTATGTTTTTTTAAAGTCACTATTAACTACTATATAGGTTCTTCTGTAGGTTATGGATAAAATGTGGCAATTCTATTTTTTTAGTATAATGAATTAGATTTTTGGAAACCACTAAGTGACCCCTTCATTGTCTTCACCCCCACTTTGAGAACCACTGATCTAGGAGACTCTTAAATCACACAGAATTAAGTGAATAATGTGAAATAATCATGATTAATCACATCCAATTTTTTTTTACATAATTTACATAATGTGTGTGTAATCTGTGTTTTAATGTGTATAAATATTGTATATTTATGTTTCAAATTATATAAAATATATAAAATACTACAAAATACAAAATCTAAATATTTACATATATATTTATATCTATATATAATTTGTATTAGATATAAGGGTTTATATTTATAATTATATATAAACATTTTCAAAATGTATATGTGTGTATATATGTATACATCTATATACTGTATGCTATATAAATATATTAGGGCTGTCAAAATTAGCGAGTTAACGCACGCCGATTAATTTGAAATATTAACACCGTTAAAAAAATTAACGCATTTAACGCAGTGGCATTGAGGCGACCTAGGTGGCCGAGAAGGGCGGCAGAATAGTGAGCAAACCCCCCAGTCCTCACTTTAATCCGCCACACCTACCCCCTCCCTCCCGCTCTTCACGTTCATCCGCGAACCAGTCACTTTCTTTTTCACTTTCACTTTGACGTGTTTCCACCCTACATGCAACTTGTGTAAAGCGTCTGCTTCGCGTTGCTGTATCAGAATCCTTGCTTGAGAAATACAGCCAGTAGTCATGCGTGGTGATAATCCAAGATTATCCTGTACTGAGCGCGCTCTCTCTCTCTGTCTGTGTGTGTGTGTGTGTGCGTGCGTGTGTTGTCACCCGATAATGTCAATAGACTGGACTGTCTAAACTGTTAAGGAGGACTAAGCAAAATTGTTTCTGCTTTATAAATAATGTTGTCATCTCGCAAAACAACTTTACAATGAATACAATTGTTTGTATTCAATACTTACTTAATTTTTTTTTTCTTCCAATTTCCATATTTGCAATGCCTGGATTTTGGATTTTTTGTAGTTCACTTAGAGTCCAACATGGAAATAATTTTTGTTTTTTGTTGGCATTGATTGTTTTAAAATTCAAATGGCACTTACATGCCTTTGTTTTTATTTCTGTAATAAATACGGCTTTTTGTGATTTAATCATGATTAATCACAAACAAAAGTGTGATTAATTAGTTAATTAACCTTTTGACAGCTCTAAAAACATACAGATTGTTTCCTTCGAGGGTTGGGTTTTGTGTCTGTGTGTGAGAGAGTGAGCGTGAGTGTCAGATGCTGACACAATCTTCAAAGCATCAGAACAGATTCCATTAATTAATATTCACGACCCTTCCAAATATGGTCAAAAATTAGCTTTTCAACCTAGTGGTAATTCGTTGAGTTATAAATTAGCATTAGGTAGTTTGTGCACTTTTTTTGCACTTACCAAAGCCATATACTGTTCTGACTAAGTAGATATCAGAGACATTTTTTACCATTCAATCAGCGCATTATACGGCACTTTTAAATTCACAAAATAATGAGATGGTATACTGATGTGACAAAATTAAATTACTTAGTAAGAAAGTGAGAGGGAGGTGGACCTATTAAAAGAGGCACAATTAGATTATCTGAGATGTGTTTCAAAGACAGCGTACATCTAAAAACGGTGAAGAAAAAGCACACAATGAACAAAGTGGAAATATATAACATCAGACGTTTATGTACAAAACTAACCAGCTGAATTTATGTGATGAATGAAGACAATCAAGGACAATAAGTGTAAGCTAGGCTGAGAAAAAAAATGATGAGATAAAATGATAAGTAAGTAAAAAATACAGATAAGTAAGGTGAGTTGAAACTGAATAATATGAGATGACAGAGTAAGGAGAAAATTAACATGCTGCGATATTGTTGTGACAAGATGAAATGAGACCGGATGACATACTGTAGGGTAAGTGGCTGAGTGAATGAGGAGAAGATTTGAGACTTGATTAGACGAGATACTGCAAATTAGAGGCTGGAGACAATGTGGCGATGAGAAGAGCCTTGGAAAGGGACAGAAAAAGTGAGATACTACAGGCCTGAGACAAATTGTAATACTGTATGAGATGAGGCAAGTCGAGAGTACAAGACAGAGGTGTGAGATAGAGGCTGAGATAATGTACTGTAGTGATGAGATAAAGGAAGAAGATGGCACAGATAGAACAAGTGTAATGAACTTTGAGAGATATGAGAAAATGAAGAGATGAGTGCAGATGACAAGGAAATTAACAGGCTGTAATTTTGCGTTCAGGAGATGAGGCATTGTGACCTGATATATACAGAACTGTTCAAAAGTTTAGGGTTGGAAAGCTTTTTAAAGGGGTGATTCACAGTGTATTTTTAGGGCTTGGTTGTGTTTAAAAGATGCAAAGCAATGTGAACTCATGCTTCATTTGTGATTTTTCTATACATCTTACTTTGATTATATACAGCTACTCAGCTAACATGAAAACATTACGATAGTTCTTTCAAAATCCTTAAAGGGGTGGTTTTGGAGGAAGTCGTTTATTATCAACAAGACTTCATTTATTTGAGAAAAATGCAACAGGAATTGTATTATTTAAATGATGAAAATAAAAAATCATTTTATTTTAAAATGTATTATAATTTTATTATTGTAAACCAGAATTTTCAGAGGTTTTTTTAAATGTTACATGATCTTTTATGAATATTAAATATTGCTAATATGCTTATTTGGTGCAAATGAAACACTTGTTATTATTGCTATCATTTTTACAAACTGATTTTTATTGCATAAATATTTATAATTGGGAAAATTCAACAGAATTTGAATGTTTTATTTTAAGTAGAACCCTTTGTAACAATGCATAAGTCTTAAATGGCTTTAATAAAAGTATATTATTATTGTTGTTGTTGTTTTGAGAATGTTATGATGAAAAATTAGAGATGCAATACATTTACAGGGCTCAAAAATAAGGACTGTCCGATGGCCCGGGGACAGTGTGAGAGAAGCTCGGGACAGTAGATAGAATCGTTACTGGCCCGATCAGGCCAGTGTTGCCATGTCACTAAATTTTAATTTGCCTGTGACTATTTGTCAATTGCATGCATATATAGTCTTAAAATCAAGAAATAGTTTGTGTTTTAAAGTATTGAATGCTACCTTCTCTGTAAAGTCGTAAATACCATATTGCTTTTTTGGTTCCTCTAATCTGATTGGATGTTGTGAGCATGTTATTTATTTCCGTAATCTGGTAAAAACCAACACAGTGAAGCGACGACAACGTGACGGCAACATCAAATTATGAGGCTAAAAGAAAATGTCTGTTTTGTGATGTTTTGCTGTCATTTTTTAGGTCAGCCAGTTTTTGTTTTGTTTTTTTTAGAAATTAATTTTGACACATTATTCAAAATATGTGGTTAAGAAATAGCAATTAACTTTTTTTTTTGGTGGGGCCAGTGTAAAATTTTGGCAGGGCAAGTAAAAATCTGAACCACTGGTCCAATCGGGCCAGTAGAAAAAAATCCATAGTGTTGAACCCTGAATTATATCTGAGATAATGTGATTATACTGTTTTATTTCAGCATCATTGTTAGTATTAAATATTTTTTTAATAATATATAAATTAATAATTTACATATTTAGTAAATACTCATTTTAAATAATAAAAAAAATGTAAAATCAAAAAATCTATATATTTAATTAATGTTAAAATATTAAATACATAAGTAGTTTGGTACAGACTGTTTTCTTGTTATACAGCTATTTTTTCTGTTTTTAGTATTATTCTTTTAATAGTTTTAATTTTTTGTGTACATTTAATTTGAACTAGTTTTCTTTAGTCTGCTACGTAAACTATGAGTTTTTAACTGCAGCACTTCGAACTGTAATTCTGCCAAATGACTACAGGTTGAAAAACTAAGTTTCTAGACAAACTATCCTTCTGCAATCTTATACTAAAAATGGAAATAGGGGCAGTATTAACAGCTAAAAATGTGGGAAAGTGTTTCTATTATGTGATTCTATTGTATTGGAGCAATTAAATGTTTATGCGAAATCAAAAGTCATTCACAAATACTTTAAAATGATTTTTATTATTTAATGATAATATTTCTTTATGGTTACAACTGAATTAGTTACAAAATATCTGTATAAAAAGATTAAACATGAAATTATAACATATGATAATAATTGTACCCAGCTTAAATAATTAAAGTTACCTGAGAGAGGGTGAGCAGAGAGCAAGGCCCAAAGAGAGAGCCAGATAGCTGTAGACAGTGAAGGAAGGCTCCAGAGCAGGTAAAAGACAGCAATAAAAAGAGAAAGAGCAAAGTTGATCACCTATTTTGTATCTTACTTGACTATTTGACCGAAGTACTGAGACATACAATCTGACCAGTCAACATGTGACCACATTGAAAAACATCCGAAGTCCACACACATTAACCAGGTCCTGATCTTATCACTATGTGCCTTTTGAATCTGTATGGACCTTTTTTGCCATATAAATAAATGCAGATGATAATCAATCCTTTACATTCCTACTCAGTTTTCAGTAATATTTCTTTCTTTTTTCTTACTTATAATTTTTTGTGAACATTTTAGATCTAATCTAAACTAAATGAAAATGAGTTTCGTTTTCTTTCCTAGCATAGAAACAAATCTGTTAAATTGTATCCTATTTCAAGCAACACAAATGATTAAATTTTCATGGTTTTAGTTAACTTCAACAACCCTGTGGTGATGACAAAAATAAAAAAAATTATGGCATAAATTTAAAAGTCAGATAATACTGGCTGATAAACGTGTACTGCATACAAGACGAGCCACTATGAAAGGACAAGACTGCAAGACAGGCTAAATATCTCTAGTCTATCCTTGAGTAGTATGTTTCCTTGCTTGGCATTTTTCCATGTGTATCCCATCTCATCTCATCTCTAAGAGTAAGTAAGATGTAAAAGCGCTGAGGAAATATGGAGGAGATTGGGGAGCAGTAAATCAGAATGCAGGAGAAATGAGGAGAGTTGCAGAGCGCGTGTAGGGGTTTCTGCCCAGAGAGGAGCAGATAGAGATGAAAGCTGCTCTCTGTTTGTCAGATGCAGCTCTAATTATGGCTCCTTTAATTAGTGCATCTCAAAGCTGACTCTCCTGGAAACATGCCACTTCACACAGCCCCTTTACCCTCTTGCTCTCCGTCTCTCTCTCTCTACCTTCCCAATTTCTTCTTCTGTGTTGAAAGCTCATACGACAAATAACAAAACAAAGCATCTTAGTCAATAAAGGTATAGTTTAAACACAAAAATAAAAGTTAATTCATCACATTAATCAGTTTTTTTTTTCTGTTGAACACATTTTTTTTTTTTTAAGAATGTTGGAAACTGGTTGGAAATGTATAGTGAAGTGAATGGCTGCCGGCAGTGGCGTATTATGGCATGGGCAATATGGGAGATCGACCAGGGCGGCATCTTGCTGGGGGCGGCACAGGCAGACGGTACAAAACAAAAACAAAAACGTGCCCTGGTAAAAAAATCACATGTTGCCCAGTAAGCTTTGAGATATGTTTTTTTTTATGAATGTGTATTAATCTCAAGAGTGGTAATGCCAGAAGTAAGACGTTAGTGGCCATTCACATTTGGCGCAGCAAGTTTTGCCTGTTGATAAAACTAAAGTTGAAACCATTGGCTTCCATTATAGAAAAAAACAACAAAAAAACAAAACAAAAACAAATGCAGTACTATGGAAGTCAATGTTTACAGGCTTCCAGCTTTCTTCTGGTTGGAAATGCACAATGAAATGAATGGTTACCAGTTTGCAGCATTTATCAAAATACCTTTTATTTGTGTTTAACAGAAGAAGAAAACTAAGCGTGTTTGAAACAAGGGAAGGGCAAGTAAATAATGACAGAATTTTAATATGTGGGTGAACTATTGCTTTAAGCCAACAGATTAGGGGTGGAGGTGATGAACCAATAATGAAATGAATATTAATGAAAAGATAAACAATAGGAACCATCATAGAAATTGTAATGATTTCAAGGCAACTATAATTATTTATTTATTAAAACATCAAATTGTGAGTAAAACCATCACATTTTTTTATAGTTTAGTTTTTTATAACATAGCCTGTTTAAGATACAGTATGATGATGGATTCATTGTTTTTTGCATGCCATTAAAGGGATAGTTCACTCAAAAATTAAATGTCCTCCTTATCTACACACCCTCAGTTGGTTCTGACTCTTTATTTCTTTCTTTATTCTGTGGGACACTAAAAAAGTTGCAAAAATCAGTCCAAGGCACTCGAAAAATGTAAAAAAACAAAACAAAACAAAAAACAGGTTTATAATGGCCTTTATTCACGTGGCTAATCCTTAAATGATATGATAAAGGCAGTTCTTTGCTGAAACTTGTAGGTTTTTAAGGCTTTTTAATATTTTTTTTCTACATTTTTTTTTGAGTGCCTTGGACTGATTTTTGCTGTTTATTCTGATTAATTCTTTACCCAAAGAGCACCCAACACATTATTTCAGCTACCCCCTGAGCACTTTTATTTGATTTTGGACTTTAAAAAAGTTATTTTGAAGACAAAAACCTGTAACCATTGGCTTCTAAAGTTGAAAAAACAAATTCAGTTCTATGGAAGTCAATGTTTATAGGCTTCCAGTTTTTTTTTCAAAATATCTTCTTTTGTGATCGACAGAAGAAAGAATCTCATAAATACAATTTCCATCATCAACAATTAAAACCCTATAAATTCTATAATATTTCTGTATGAGGAGTTCATATGCAAAAAAACAAAACAAAACAATGAAATGAAACTTTCCTCTGAAATGAGCATTTTTTTCAGGCTATTGTTTGAAGGTTCAATATTTTCAATTTTCTATTTTTTTTATTAGCAAAAATTGGATATAAACATGGGAGGCTGAGAAATAAATGCTCATTTGAAAGGAAATTTCAGTCGTCACTTAGAGGATTTTTGCATCTGAACTCTTCATAAGCTCACACATAGGCTTTACTTGTGGGCTTCCCAGGTATATTAATGGCCGCCCACTTTTTTTGTACCCTCCCAATATAAACAAACACCCGCGATCAAATAAGTAGAGCAAAGTCTTCTCTCCTTTACCCGTTTCATACTGCTCATTTATTATTTAAATAATCTACATATTTTATTGTTGTAATTATTAGAATTTCTGTCATTTATTTATCTTTTTCTGTTCATTTTATTAATTTGATGTCGAGATATTGCATATTTCATACATCTAAAATGCTTTAGCAACAATGTCATGCCAATAAAGCAAGCTGAACTTGAATGAGAGATAGAGAGAAGCAGATTTGACCTGTCAGTGGGTGCACATGGCTCTAGAAAAGCATAAAAGTTAGAGAAATAGTGGATAAAAAAAAAAATTCAACAGTTTTTTTTTTAAACTTTCAACCCATTCACAATAAAAGGTTAAAAACATATTCTTAATAAATAAAGATAGTGTTAAATATCAAATTATGTTTTGTTTGTCGCATAGTTAACTATTTATGTGCTGTGGGTTAAAGGTGTGTTTTAATCCATCTACCACCGCAAGTATATTTCAAACCTGTGAGAAGCCCATCTCTGGGAAGCATTCATACATTCTCATTCACACACATACACTACGGACAATTTAGCTTACCCAATTCACCAATACCACATGTCTTTGGACTTGTGAGGGGAAACCGGAGCTCCCGGAGGAAACCCATACGAACACGGGGAGAACATGCAAACTCCACACAGAAATGCCAACTGACCCACCCGGGGCTCGAACCCGCGACCTACTGCGCCTCCGTGTCGCCTATATATATATATATATATATATATATAAATAATCGGAAAACATGTCAAGAGTTCATACTAGAATGGTCTCTGTGTGTATGCCTGTGTTGTTTCACAATACCCGACAAAATAAGATTGATGCCGCGAGGTGTTTGGCAGGAGGTGACGGGTTTGAGACGGCAAAAAGTAGAGCTGAGCGACACTGTGAGATGCCACAGAATTACCGCTCGGCGAGGTGAAGACGCGTGTCAGCGACACTGGGATTCAATCTCCCGCAGTGTTTACTGTAGCTCCACTCAAGCACAAAGTCCACATCTGAGCGAGCCGAGCACAGTGACACGATTTTACATGGTTAGAAGGGAGGGGGTGCGGGTTCCAACTCGAATTCAGATTCTGTTCATGTCCGTGATTCTCACTTAGGGAATACTGCAAGATGCTGCATAAATTAACTAAGAGGATATAGGGCGGCTGCGCTTAGAAGGAAAGAAAGAGGGGGACTTTTCTTATCGTGCCCCTGTGGCGGGACTCCGTTCAGCTCCTCAGGAAAGTCATTAGCCCCCAAAGACCCCTCAGATTCATTATTATTTCTCCATCACGCGCTGTTTACTATGCGTCCTCGTGAGAAGAAATGTGAAAAGCTCCTGCTAAGCTCTGAGTTGCGTAGTTACAGAAAGAACACACTGTTTTATTTGTGCGGTCATATTTTATTGACTGTTGAATCTGTTGTTTATCTCAAACTGTGGCTTCACCAGCCAATTTTATAAAAAAAGAACTCTGGTGTTTTGTAAGTAGTTATTTTAGTTGATTTAGAAAAGCTGGCTGTTTTGGTAGTGTGCTGTTGGTATGTTTTTAAAGTATTTTACCATGTGGATTGATGATGTCAGTATTCTGACAA
>CAIGQQ010030051.1:21112-33989 GCA_903798035.1 Danio albolineatus | reverse complement strand
GATGACCCAGTTATAAATGGAACGCAGGTTGACACTGATCTTAAACTTGGTGTTTATGGAGCTCTTGGCTTTGTGCAAGGTTTGCCTTTTCTTATTTTTCTTCAACAAGCATCTAGTATCCTTGGTCTATATATTGGTCTTGCACATTAACTGTCATACTTTATTCCAGGAATTGCAATATTTGGGACTACTGTGGCAATATCTCTTGGAGGAATAATTGCATCCCGGCAACTTCATCTGGACCTTCTGAACAACGTGCTTCACTCTCCAATGTCGTTCTTTGAGAGTACACCTAGTGGTAACCTTCTCAATCGTTTCTCAAAAGAGATAGATGCCATTGATTGCATGATTCCTGATGGTCTGAAGATGATGCTGGGCTATATGTTCAAACTTCTGGAGGTTTGCATTATCGTGCTGATGGCAACTCCATTTGCAGGAGTGATCATACTGCCATTGGCTCTTCTCTATGCCTTTATCCAGGTATGCTGCTACAAATCACCCATAAAACAAGGATATCAAAGCAAGGAGAACCTGTCATTTATTTGACACAAATTGCACTTTGTTTTCAGAGTTTCTATGTTGCCACATCCTGCCAGTTGCGAAGACTAGAATCAGTGAGTCGTTCACCCATCTATACTCATTTCAATGAGACAGTCCAAGGAGCCAGTGTGATCCGGGCCTTCGGTGAACAGCCTAGGTTCATTCTTCAGGCTAACTGCCGAGTGGACCTCAATCAAACATCCTATTTCCCAAGATTTGTGGCTACAAGGTCAGATTCAGTTATTGCTTTTGTCATTCTTTGATATGTGTCCAACCATTCAGTCCAACATTTTACAATATTTGTAATGTTTTTTCAATAGGTGGCTGGCGGTAAATCTAGAGTTCCTGGGTAACTTGCTTGTCCTTGCAGCAGCTATCCTCTCGGTAATGGGAAGGGCAACTTTAAGCCCTGGAATTGTTGGGTTAGCTGTGTCTCACTCTCTCCAGGTAGGGAACTCAACAAAAAAATCTTAAAAAGCTATGGAAAAATAAGCATGTTGTCAGCATATCATAAAAGAAATTCTGAAGACAATTCACATTGCAGGTAACTGGGATCCTAAGCTGGATTGTGCGATCATGGACTGATGTAGAAAACAACATTGTGTCTGTTGAGCGAGTGAAAGAATATGCTGAAACAGCAAAAGAGGTAGAGGTTTTTGTCGTAAATTCCTTTATGATGAGTGATCAAAGTATATTCATTCTTGCGGTTACCAAGTCTGTTTTTGGTTGTCACAGGCACCATGGACATTCGAGGACAGTCCACTTCCATCTGACTGGCCCAGATCTGGATCTATTGGATTCCAGGCATATGGACTTCAGTATCGCAGGGGTCTTGACTGGGCCTTGAAAGAAATTTCCCTCAGTGTCAATGAGAGAGAAAAAGTAAATATAACATTTGGAGGAATTTAATACATTTTATCATGTTTGGTAATTGCTAAGCCATTCATCAAATTCAATCAGGTTGGAATTGTGGGAAGAACAGGGGCTGGAAAATCATCTCTGGCTCTTGGAATCTTCCGGATCCTTGAAGCAGCAAAAGGAAAGATCTTCATTGATGGGGTAAACATAGCAGAGATTGGACTACATGAACTGAGGTCTCGTATCACTATCATCCCACAGGTACACCTGAAATTGGAAAATTTGATTAACAACAAATGACCCTTTGATCTTTCATAAAAGGCTTAATCTCACCTTTTTTGCCCCAGGATCCAGTGCTGTTCTCAGGTTCTCTACGTATGAATCTGGACCCCTTTGATAGTTACACTGATGAAGAAGTTTGGAGAGCTCTAGAACTTGCACATCTCAAGACCTTTGTGTCTGACCTGCCTGACAAACTCAACCATGAGTGTTCAGAGGGTGGTGAGAATCTCAGGTAAAAACTCTAGATGTCTCTATAATATTTAGCTTGAGTTGTTTTATTCATAATTTGACTAACACATGACCTATCTGAATACTCTGGCCTTCAGTTTGGGTCAGCGGCAGCTTGTCTGCCTGGCTCGAGCTCTTCTCAGGAAGACCAAGATTCTGGTTTTAGATGAAGCCACTGCAGCAGTGGATCTAGAGACAGACAATCTGATACAGCACACCATCCGAACTCAGTTTGAGGACTGCACAGTTCTGACCGTTGCACACCGCCTTAACACCATCATGGACTACACAAGGTATAACAAAGAGCATATCTAAATGCTGAAATTAATTTGATTAAGATGTATGACAGTGGTCTAACTCAATCCTTTTCTCAACAGGGTAATTGTGATGGACAGAGGGAACATCACAGAGATAGACTCTCCATCTAATCTGATATCTCAGCATGGTCAGTTCTATCAAATGTGCCGAGAGGCTGGGCTGGTCTGAACCTTTACCACCAATGACAAAACAATATCTTCCTTAGGAGAAACTATGAAAACATTAGTATAGAACAACCAATATCTTAAAGGCATATTTATATGGCTACTCAAGAGAAGCACAAAGCTCAGGATGAGAAGGTTTGGATGCAATAGTTGTTCTAGTAAAGCTTGTGTACACATTTTCTCTTCTACAACAGAAATAGTGTGCTTTAGCTTGCTGATACTTTCACTGATGTCTGAGGTGCTAAAATCAGAAAGACTCTTATCAATAATCTCATTTCAAAATATGAAGACTTGAGTGACTCTTAGTAACTTACCGTAGAGTTTGTCAGCTAGTCAGACAGTATTTATCTTCTCTAATTTACATGAAAGTAAAGTTTCATGCAGGTTTGTAGTTTATTCTTGTAATTCCTTAGACTTATTCATTTCATGTAAGCACATTGAAACCTAAATTCCCTTACAGGTCAAACGTGCATTTATTTCAAGCTATTTACGATGTGAGAAACATCTATTACAAAACATCCCTTAATCCATCTTTAACTGCATATTTGGAGCAGAGTAACGTGGCAACATTGACTCATCAGACACTTCCTCCAGCTTCTCTGGGAGAATTCCAAGATGTTCCTAGGCATGCAAGACACAACCAGTCCTGGGTCTTCCCCTGGGCCCCCTTCTGGTGGGACAAGTCCGGAACACCTTCCCAGGTAGGCATCCAGGAGAATCCAAAACAGATGACCAAGCCACCTCAACTAGCTTCTCTTGATGTGTAGATGCAGCGACTCTACTCCAAGTTCCTCCTTGGAGACAGAGCTCTTCCCCCTATCTATAAGGGTGTGCCCTGCCATCCTGTGATCGAAAGTAATTTCAGTCGTTTGTATCTGCAATCTTGCCCTTTCGGTCATGACTCACAAGTCAAGAGCATAGGTGAGAGTAGCAACATAGACTGACTGTTAAATCACAAATTTTGCCTCAAGATTCTCTTTATCACAACACACTATTACAGGAACTGCATTACTGCTGCCGCTGCACAATCCATCTGTCAATCTCACCTTTCATCCTTCCCTCACTTGTGAACAAAACAGCAAGATACCTGAACTTCTCCACCTGGGTTAAGGACTCTACTTCGAAGCTCACCTTGAACCGTCATCTTATCGCGATATTGTTGGTTTGAGTGCCTGAAAAATCATAGGAGCTATGTTGTCCAGATGTAAATGCCCCTGGTAGGGTTTCCCAAGGCAAAAAAACAAAAAGGTTAGGGCTGTCATGTGAGTACCTGGTGGATGGTTATTTTTTCCACAGGACCTGGCTGGGCTCAGCCCAAATAAGCAAATTGAGAGTATCCTCCTGTAGACCCACCGCCTGAAGGAGGAGTTGTGAGAGGCAAGTGCATTGTGAATTTGTGCAGTGGTTGATTACAAGGCCATGACGACCTGATCTTTGGACACAGAATTTTAATAGGACATGGAATGTCCATTAGAAAGCAACGCAACTTTTTTCTCATAAAGAATTTGTATGTATTAATACTAGTAATTTAAATAAATATTTATGTATTTTGTACTGTATAATAACTGTATTTGTATATTTCTAACTTCTCTAAACACACCATGTGTGACTGTCAGACTTGAATATGCTAATTTTATTCTATGAATACCTTTAGTAAAATAATTATTAGTAATTCTGATATTATTTACATACATTAATAAAATAAATACATATATATTTATATATCATTTTCTTTTTTCTCTTAGAAAATAAATAAGGTTTTTAACATGTCAAAAAGTACAAAACAGTAAGATAAAGAAAAAGATAAAATACTCTACAAAAAATTGTTTATTTCCTTTTACTTATTAGGCTTATTTATGAAACTTAGACCACGTAAAACTTTTGCATCTGTAAAAATATCAAATAATACCTTTATGCTTATAAACAAATCATATAAATATGTAACAAATCAGGTATTACTTTTATTTATCATTTAAAGTCTGTCTTTGTCAGTTCTTTAAGAAAACTCAAAACCTCAAACTATGCTAAATAATCATTATTTATAAATGACTTTGTTTATTTGAAAGAGTTGTAATTTACCACAGAGTTTAGGGACCAGAAAAAATATAAATCTGTAAACACGTTTTTACAGATTAAAAAAAAACATGCTTTATGGATGTGACCAAAAAGTGTTTTTATGTGGGGTAGGATTAAGGAATCGAAAATAGGACCTTGAAGAATAAGTCATTCATCAGTGCTAACTTGGCAAACAAACTAAAGTTTAAGTTAATATTTAATAGTTCAAAAAAGCCAGTAAAAGCCAGAGTGCTCAAGTGTATTTATATAAACTAAAATAAATATTTCAAGAAGCCCAGATTAGTAGTGTAGATTTGAAGTCATTTAAATCTGCCTGCACCAATAGATGGCAGCACTTCTTTAGAAATACCTTGTAGTCATACAAAAGATAAATAGTTACATATCAATGTTTTTTTTTGTTGTTGTTGGTTTTATAAAAGTTTTTGTTTTTATTTTTTAAACAACAAAAATATATTGTCAAAATTAGGCCATTTATTCATTTTATGGCGAGATGATCTATCATTTAATCTATTAAATGTAATGTGTCTGTCTTCATTAGTACTTACTACTAGTACCTTGTTAACCAAGAGTTACCTAGAAGTATCTTTTTCATTAAGTACTTTTAAGATACTAGATTATTAATAAGTATGTCAGATACTAGAACATTTTCATTAGATACCAGTTCTTGTTACGAAATATGCTACTATAATATTTACAGATTTACTCATTAAATATTTACTCATTAGTAGTGGTACTCTTATTTTTAGATACAACTACTTATTTCAGAAGTTTATATAATTTATATACTTTATACTAGAATATATTTTCTATACTATTAGTCATTTTTAGATACTAAAGTCTATTTCAACTAAACCTACCTAAACTACAAGTGCTGGTTCTATTTGTAACATACTAGTATTTACTCATTAGACAGTTCTTATTTATTAGATAAATAAATTATAATTGACTAGCCTAATATATATAGCTGCTTTATGCACTTATTATTATTGTATTGTATCTTTTATAATAAACACTTAGCAATTAAATAATGAAGGAATAAGTTAGCATCAATTAGATAGTGCTACGCTAACTAATAGGCATACTACCGTTAATTAAAAAGTATCTTTCAAAAGGTACGCCTACCTTAGTAGTTTACTTTTCACAAAGAATAAGCAGCAGCTTTATGAAGTATATTAATGGAATACTAGTAGTAGCGTAACAGATAATAAATGGCTTGCCATCTATTTTGTAAAGTTCAATCGACATTGTGCCATCAAAACACTAAAGAAATGACATACCAAGGTGTTTTTAACGAACCTCAGAGACTTTCACTGTTAAACCAGACTGTTGTTCATATAGGCAATTACCCGTAGAGAGTGTTGTCGGCTCTGCTGGTGTGAAGTGTGGTCTGGCCTGAGTGTATTTCATTTGGACAATGACCACGAGCGGTGGTTTCAGACAGGCAGCAGCGGTCAGAAGGGGAGGATGAGATGCCACATCGCTAAAATGGCTTTCACCAATGGCATGCTAGGAACTGTTTGTTGATCGTCATGGTGTTACACAATATGTCTTCCCACTCATGTGGCGCGAAAGCACTGGAAAACAAAGAGCAGAGCCATGCTCGCAAAAAGCTGTGCTACTAGTGAATGAATGAATTTACTGAAAGATTTAAGTAGTTATGAGAAGAATTTAACATATTTTGGCCAATATATTTAAAACATTTTAAAAATTAACTACTGGAAGCAGTCCATTTTTATCTTAAAATTATTTACTTAGTTTTCTTCCAAGAATAGTTTACATCAAAAGAAATACACCACAATTCAGAACTTTGGGGTTGGTAAGATTTTAAAAATGTTTCTGTGAGTCTGTATCAACGCTGCACTTATCTAATCAAAATAGGCCATTATTCAATGTTTGGTTGAAGAAATTTGCATTTGTTAACCAAATGTATATATATATATATATATATATATATATATATATATATATATATATACATAAATTAAAATAACTACGATTGTAAGTCAAAAAAATTTCAGCAATAATTTTAGCATTCTGTATAATTTCTTTGTAAAACAAAATATTTCTGAATAGAATGTTTCAAAGAACACTATTGACTGTTATTTTGCTAAATTTGTTTGTTTTTACAGAAGAGGACATTTGGTTAACAAATGCAAATTTCTTCAACCAAACATTGATTTAACTTTTTTTAAGTTACTCTAAAAGATTGGTACATTTGAATTGTGTTGTAAACAACTGTAATCAACTTCCAAATTAAAAAAAAAAAGTAGTTTACAGCTTTTTTCAAGAAATTTACATCAAACATTTTTTTTCTTTAGTGCGTTATTATTAAGGTCTGAAAAGGTAATGTTGGAAACTTGAAAGTCACTTTAATTTCGGAAAATAGTATGGGCTCATCATCATCATGACTAAGTCTTATGCCTTTGGGCTTTCAGTTCCTGTAAATCATGTAAACACAGAACACATTCATTTCTGAAAACAAAATATCCTTTTGTTATTCTTTAAAGAGAGGAGGTTGTCTTAAGTCAAGGGAATCAGACTAGTGTCCAAACAACTGCTTTAGCTGGGAAATTATTTTCTACATTTAGGATCCAGAGTTAAAACTTGCAATATAGGAGTTGGGGGTTAAAAAGTTATAATGTTTTAAATAATGTTGAATTTCTTGCCCAAACTCAATTGTTTAATAGGACTTTAATGTATCACAATTTCGTTCATGAGTTAAAGGAATATTCACCCAAAATATTTTATTAATTTAAATTATTAATCCTTCACTTGTTTTAAACCGGTTTGAGTTTCCTTCTTCTGTTAAACACAAAACAAGATATACCAAAGAATGTTGGGGGGAAAACAGCCGACTTCCATAGTAGGATGTCAATGGCTGTTTTTCCAACATTCTTCAGTTTGTTGAAGAAATAACAGAAGAAATAAATAAATTTGTGTTCAACAGAAGAAATTCATTAAAGTTAAGAACCACTTTTTGTGAGTAAATTAGGAAATTGTTATTATTGCACTTTTCCTAAATTTTTTAGGTGAACTGTGCCTTTAAAGCATATTTTCTTAATTTGTTATTATGAAACTGACCTGTCCGAAAATGTTCTACGATCAAACGTACGTATTCTATTTTTAGGCATTATTAAAGAGGTATTACTGCAATAATTTAAGAACCCACACTTGAAAAGCACATATCACATGTCTGGCAGCTATAGCCCAGAATTAATTCTCTAGAAAGAGCAAGTGTGTGCTTGATTCATGAGAAGTATTTTCTCATGCTATTCTCCAAGAGTTACATGTAGCCTAACTGAACGTTACTATATTCATTAACTAAGAACAAAAATAATTATAGGTCCAAATGAGTAAATATTTTGAAGTGCATTAATATGTTCCAGTTCATATTACATTTGAAGTTCTTTTTTTACATTCCTTTCTTTGAACGTCTTCATGACAGCCAAATGAGCGGAAACCACAGAATGAGCAATGTAATGATCTCCTGAATACTTACAGTAAGCCTGCACAAGTGGGAACAATAAAAGTCACTGGATTCATGTGGATGTGCTTATGTAGTCTATCATCCCATTAATTCACTGCCCTTTGTGTGATTTTAAGTTTTGTTCCACAAATTTGGCAAACTACTCAACTTTTCTATCTCAAGATATGCTGTATTTCAATTGCAAATATGATTAAGGTTATTCCTGCATTATTTTACTTCTTTAAAAAGTCAGTAAATACATTGTAATACATGTAAATACATTAAGTTGACCTTTCTTGATTTCTGTAATCATGCACATAGTTAATTTATTGAATAATTTTAAGGCAACAGGTTTACTCACTTTTTACAGTCTGTAATTTCTAACTGAATGTGATGAGAGAAGACAAAGTTCCCAGCAGGCTCTTAATGTCATTTGACATTAAAATTAGGTTCGATTTAGGTCGTGAAGCCAAGTCACCAAAATTTAATGTCTAGCCAGTGTCTAAGGGCTATGTTATTTTGACATCCAATAACAATTTTAGATTGTGTTGGAAAGTGACCGAAATCTTAAACGTCAAATACTGACATTTATTTGTCAGGTATGGCAAACAAAATCCAATGTCTGATAGACGTCAAAGTGATAACGTCCATGCTTTTACATCATTAGATGTTGATATTTTGTTGATTTTACGTTGGACATTGACGTCAACCCGATTTTCAATTCCAAACAAAATGCAACATTCCCCCAACGTTGGGGTACAATGACAATCTGACATCATGTTGACTTCCTGTGCTGCTGGGTTTATTACATTAGATATAAAATAATAGTGAATGTGTGAATATTTCGAACTATAATTTAAACTATACACTTAAAAATATTTGCTGCTTGAAATTGCTTGTTTAATCAAAGAAACTTTTCTAGTAATTTCCACTTAAATCAGTCAAACTGATTAAGTATGATTTAAGTTTTATATAACAAAACATAGGGCGCCACGGTGGCGTAGTGAGTAGCACATTCGCCTCACAGCAAGAAGGTCACTGGTTCGAGCCCCGGCTGGGTCAGTTGGCATTTCTGTGTGGAGTTTGCATGTTCTCCCCGTGGTTGCGTGGGTTTCCTCCGGGTGCTCCGGTTTCCCCCACAGTCCAAAGACATGTGGTACATGGCTAAATTGGGTAGGCTAAATTGTCCGTAGTGTATGAGTGTGAATGTGTGTATGGATGTTTCCCAGAGATGGGTTGCAGCTGGAAGGGCATCCGCCGCGTAAAAACCTATGCTGGATAAGTTGGCGGTTGATTCCGCTGTGGCGACCCCGGATTAATAAAGGGACTAAGCCGACAAGAAAATGAATGAATGAATGAATAACAAAACATTTGGTTGAAACCTGATAAAATTGTTGTCACAGCTTTTTGTCATATCATTTTATACAGTGGCTGATCAACAATTAGCTGATAAGTAAGTGACCACTATTTCTTTATACTTTACAAAACTAATTGGTCTGAACAAACATGACAGATAACTTGCTGCTATAGTTTGAAATGTCTCGCTAACACAGAAACATGGAGAAATGACCAGATTATCAAAGTGGCAGCTTAAGCATTAAATCTAATTTGATATAAACCATCAATGTTTATAGTCTAAGGCCCCGTTTACATTAGTGCGTTTTCATTTTAAAACGCATAAGTTTTGCTAAGGTTACGCCATCCATCCACACTACGCCGGAGTTTTCGAGGTGCGAAAACGGAGCGTTCTGAAAACGCTGGAGAGGCCGTTTCCATTCTAAAACGCTGCTGTTGCATCTCAGTGTAAATGGAGGGAAACGGATATCTTTGAAAACGGAGGCGTGGCTGCTGAGATTGGCTACGTGACTGGGGCTTTGGGTCACTGCGTATCCTTTCCTTATTCGTCAAGCGCACATGGCTATAACATCACCGGCAGACAGCAGACCAGCCTTCTCTGTAAACACTGTATTTTCGATAGCCATGGATGTTTTATATTCATTTGTTACTTTAAGTAACAACTCAACCTCGTCGTCTGTCCTCAAAAAGACCTCTCTTGCTTTCTTTGCCATCGCGTTCATCGTTCAACCAGCATTTGTTGACTAACAATAACCAAATGCCGAGCGAGACACGTGCTTCCTGTTTATACTTGAACGCGCATGCCCAAAGTGCGCGAATGGTCACGTGATATACGTTTCTGGTGGAGGGAGATCTGTTGAGATCCGCTAGTGTGGACGCGGATCGTTTTCATGCTAAAACGCCGTTTTTAAACTAAAACGCACTAGTGTAAACGGGGCCTAAATGTTGATTTTCACAAACATTTGCTGGATGGCACCTTCAAACCCTACTTACAGCCTAATTTTTAGTATGTAATAAATCACAAACATCTATCCCTGTACAGAGGCCTAAGTGGCCACAATATAATTTCTGACATGACAAAGTTTCCAGTTTCCATCTAATGCTTGCGTACAGTATATTTACACTTCGTCTGAGAACTCGTTACGCTATTATTTTGACTAGACTGAGTTTGCTGCAGTGCGAGAAGACAGAGGAAGTGTAGTTTATCTGCATCTGGTTTACCACTGCATGGCTGCTGCTCCCAGCCCGTCTGGCGGAGGCGGCTTTTTTTTCGCGGCCAGCCAGTCGATTGCTGTAATTGGGAGTGTGGCGGTGGCAGTGATCCAACTAGAGGAAACGGTCCATCTCCTCTCTGCATCCCTGCAGTCAGTGAGTCACTCCCGCAACATCTTATGAAAACAGGCTGCTTATGTTTTGGCGTACGAGGCCTCTGAGGAAGCAGTCTGTATGTTTCTGACACTCACATGGGCCTTTCCTCCCTCTGTCTGCTCCCTGCTTCTGGTTTCGTTTGGGAGGTGCTCATGCATCGCAAAACATTAGAAGAGTTTAATAGCAGGACTAAAAGGCCACATGGCTCAAACCAGAAACAAATTTGCAGTAATATTACAGGTAATACATAATAAATTATGTCGTTTACTCACATGCACGTCAATTTCCAAGAAGTTCATTCACCTTTGAAACACAAATTAATATATTTTTAAATCCAATCCGAAAGTATTCACCAAGAACTTGGTTTGCTTTAAAACATTTAATAAAGAGATCAAAAATAACAGATCAAAACAGTAAATTTAGTGGTTTAATTTAAGACTCAAACACTTATATGACAGATTAAATTTGGCATTTTAATAACGTATATGGCACTTTGGACCACAAAATTTGTCAGAAAAAAAGCCATTAATACATCTTAATAAGAAATGATTGGTAACCTAAAGAAATACCAACAGGTTACTTGGTAACCTGTAAAACAGATTCTCCACCTAAACAAAATAGGGAGGACAAATTACAGTTTACTTCAAGGCACAAAGCCAATGTTCAGCCAAAGGTCACTATTGTGATCTTCATTTTCAGTGGACAATGCCAAAAGTGCAGGCCAGTGACTCAGAGTATGCAATCATCTCCTCAAGAATGCTGGCTGTAAATGTATGCATAGAAAAAACGAAATATAATGCCTTATAGTTACCCTGACATTTAATTAAGTAATCATCACGCAATAAATCATGAAGAAAACTCACAATGCATGATGTGTTTGATTTTAAGTTTATGAATTAAAGTTTAAGTTTAGAAATCTTTAAAAGATTAAAAAAAATGAGCCTATATATGTGCTCTTATATATCTTTCAGAGAATCTGGTGTTCCATAAAAATTCCACTGTCGTCTGCAATGGCCATTATTCATTAAGTGTGGAAACGGGCAGGGACAACCATTAATGAAGATTGAAATAGTGAACAACCTCTCACTGTAAAAACACTTATAAGCAGTAAAGTTCCATTACAAATTACATTTTTTGTGGTTGTTTGCTCCACATAGTTTCCCAGTACTGGGTTGCAGCTAGAAGGGCATCCACTGTGTAAATACCCGGGGATAAGTCGGCAGTTCATTCCGCTGTGGTGACCCCTGATGAATAAAGAGACTAAGCTAAAGGAAAATAAATGAATGAATATTCCACATCGCCATGTTTAGATGAATATTAAATGTTATTACTACCAATCAAAACTCCACTAATCTCTGAAGGATGATACATTTTCAAGAACCATTAACATTCATGAGTTTATTTTGATGTCTGTCTACAGTTGATTTGAATGAAAAATAAAGAGAGAAGCTGATGTCATAATTTCACTATGGGAACATAATGAAGTGGATTTGTGTGTCAGTTTTTGCTGCTTAGCGTAGTTCTTCCAAACGGAAAATCCCAATATGTTTCTTTCTCGCCACAAAAAAAGACATGAAATAAGGGAAAGTACTGGTAATGGAATTCGGAAATAGAATTTGGTTATAACTGGGATTTAGAATATTTACATTTTATAAATGTAAATATTCTAGTTCGAAGAAATCCACTTTGCATTTTATACTTAGACTATACACTGCAGTTATTTTTAAACAATAACTTACATGCAAATTGCAAAATAAAATTACAAATATATATTTATATATCAACTGCTTTGCTGTAAAAGAAAAAGGGATAAAAGAACAGTTTTTAAGTATATTCACTGAATTCACAAGGTGCTGAGTTGCTCTAAATGACTAAAACACTTTAGCAGCAGGTTTTTCACATGAAGAGGTTTTCCTTTGGAAATTAGAGTTTCATGAATGCAAATGTTTATCAGAAGCAACATGCAGCTTTAGCCTTGCATTAATTGCCCAAATCAGCCAGCAGTTTTTAATGCAGGGCAATGTTAGCATGATGAAAAAAGCTGTTAATTCCAAAGAGTCCTAATCTAAACCTGATTGGAATTCTCTGGAACATCGTTGATGACAAAGTTACAGCTAAGAAACCAGTGAACTGTCAAAGAGACTGAAATAAGGATCATCAAGAACACATGTCCGGTGAGAGACTAGTGATGTCCTGTGAGAGACAAGTGATGTGCTGTAGG
>CAIGQQ010030051.1:2256-21102 GCA_903798035.1 Danio albolineatus | reverse complement strand
TTTAGCTTTAGTTTTTCTCCGTGCTACAGTCATTGCTGTTCTCTATTTTGCTATAACTCAAAATGTAATTCGCACCACCTATTAAAAATAAAATCATATTTCTTGAAGAATCATACTTGCTATAAAACATTTGCCTTTTCCATTGAAAAGCAGGCTGGAGAGCGTGAGGGTGGGGTTGGGGGAGTTTACAAAGGCAAGACCTGAAGAAGAGCGAGGTGTGGCCATGTCTGCGGTACTCTCATCCCCTCCAGGGGAATGTCTGTGGTGCTGTGGCCTCAGCACACGTGGGCCAGAGCGACGAAACAGCGCAGTTTTACACAGTCCAAATCTTCCACCCACCTGGCAGGCCAGTGCTCATAAACAGGACAGTTACACAAACCTGCTCTCAGACTGTAGCTTTGACGAGACACAAGTCAGGAGGCTGGCTTAGAAAAAAAGGGGGTGAAACTCACACAGGCACTACTACTATCAAACACGCTTACTTTGCCAGCAGAGACGACACGGAAAGGAGAGTGGGAACCTGCTGAGGGATTTACTCGAGGAAGGGAAAAAGAGAGGAGCCTGGATGGACACACTCTGCAGTCTCAGTGGCCTGGACCCTCTCTGGGTGAGTCTTCTGTAGGGAAATAAAATCACTCACTTCAATACAGACATTTCAAACATTAGACAATAAACGAACATGAAGGTTGCTAAGAAATGTAGACTTGTGATGTAGTATGAAAAGCATTTAGTCATCAGTTTTTTGCTATTTGTGCACCTTTGCTCCTGGAATTGATCACTGTTTTTGGTTATTTGTGGTGATTCATGAATTTCTCATCCAATGATTCATTGACTAAGATTTATAACGGCACAGAACAAAAAAAGTTTAATCATATTAAACATTTCATTCACACATAAATATAAGCAAAAATATTATTTACATGCTTTAAACTTAAGTATGTCAGTGTGTCACTATATTTACATTCAAACAAGCAGCACTGTGCAATCAGCAGGAGTTCAATGCATGTAAATGATTACAGATTGCACGTGCATGTACATTGCATGGGTTGAAATTCAGGACAAAGACAAGATAAACGATGTTCTGCTGCATGTTGTGTAATGCAAAAGGCTAATTAATAATCAGGTGTAATGATATTGGTGTAGTGACATCATCAGGCTCTGCGATAAAAGGGTACACTGTAGTCTTCCACAGGGCAGTGCATTCATTATGCAATATTTAACATTTCACAACGATGATGGAGCAGATGACGATGTATATTCAATAAGTAACTGACCACATTTAATTTGCAGTTGCAGTACAGCTAACCAACAAGGTCTCTGGGAACAGTCAAAAAATGTGTAGACAAATGAATTTTGACAATTACATTGATATTCATTTATGATGAGTTATTTTTCAATTACTATTAGTGAGACTTTCTAGGAATATTGCTAGGGGGCATTTTTTTCTTTACTTAAATTAATGACGGAGCCGGCTAACTCATTTTCCTATCAATGGGAGATAATGCAACATGCAATATGGCAGAAAAAAACGTCATGCCCAGGGCCAGACCGAATCTGCTATTTTTTGCTATTTCTGCGGAGTATTTTGTTAAAAATCTGCGGATTTATGCGGAATAATTTTGGGAGTGTCATAACTAAAATCTTAATATATGAAATAAAAAGTAATTTAAATTTAAAATAGTAATTTAAAAGTAAATTACCATTTAATAAATGTTTACAATGCGAATCTAACTAGATCCACTTTATTTGGTAAACAAAATATCTACTAAAACACCGAAAATAGTACTCTACAAAAGTATTGTAAATAAATCACATTCAATATTTTCAATTAGTCAATATTATTACTGAAATTAATTTGAAAACCGATTAAATATACATTTACACCAGTAAATAAACAAAATCAATGATAGGCTAAAAATCTGCTGAAATCTGCGGGATTCTGCGCGCACAGATTCCGTGTGGCCCTTGTCATGCCTTACAAATAAAGGAGCACATGGCTATACAAACTTGAAACATATAATTTATTAAAATTATTATTAATATTTATCTAACAGGCCATGTCAGAGTTGCTGATTTAAAATTTGTTACTTAAACGCAAGCATGAAACCCCCGCATTCAAGTAGATATGATTGGAAATTGCAAATAGAGCAACAAGACATAAGTCGATGTCCATGATGTATCATTAGTTCCAAGTGTATTATGACTTCTATTTGAATATACATGTACTTCTTTAAAATCTTGCATAACTCAAAAAATGATCTCCAGAATATTCAGATAACCTAGAAAAACTGACTCTGAAGCATTACAAAAGTGTTTGATAACATTTGAAAATGCAAGTCTTAGTAACATAAGAACATTTAAGAATTGAAGAAGGTCAAGGTCATGACAGCAGTGGTCTGACTGATGTCGCTCTGTCTGTCCTGATTCAACATAATCTGTTGAGCCTTTTATTAAGCACTTAAGTCAAACATACTGAATAAGGCTAGCAATAAATATTGTTAAAGTAGCATCTCAGATTCCAAAATAAATGACTGGCGACATCGAAATTCTAAGCCATGCTTACACATTTCCTCTGAATAAACCCAAACATCAGTGGTGTCATTTTTAAACCGTTATATGTGCTGACCGGCAGTCTGAACTCCTACACTCTCAGGAAGGGTACACACAGTGCTCTGAATCACTTCCTGAGGCTCTGGTTGCCATTGGGTTGAGACCAGTGCAAACAGCCTTAGAGGTTGCAAGATGGGTAGCGGTGGGTGTCTTTAAGGTCCATTGAACTCCCTGTGGAAAACTGTGACTGTGTGGTGCACTGCCATGTGAATGAGGATATCTTTCCTTTCCGAAACCCAGGCCACAGTACACCCCCACATAAATGAGGACATATCCTCTCCAAAACAATAATGTAACCAAGCCGAATATCTCATCTTAAACCTGCAGGAAGTGTCGGGATTGTGATATCTTGTAAGATGTAAATAGATAATTCAAAATAAAAATTCTGTCATTATTTGCACCATGTCCAATTGCTCTCAAGTAGAACTGGTCTGGTTATAGAGTTTGATCCATTACATTCCAGTTCTGCTTATTGAAGTTTACAAGCTTATGAGAATCCATAGTCTCCAAATGCTGGTGCAGCTCTTGAGTCCAAGAGAGTAAGGTCTGTTTGCACAACAGCTACTACCTTGTCTTTGTTGTTGTACCAAAACCTAACTTCAACCCTGGTCACATCACCAATACATCCACTCTGGCTCTATTCATACTTCTGGGTGCTAACAAGGAGTGCTACCACGCTAACAAAAACACTAAAGACTAAAGCCCCTAGTGTCAGTTAATACAAATTTATCCACTTCAATTTGGACTTCCTCTTTTTCAGCATAATTTGAACTAGTATTTCCAGCATGGAAGAAAAGTGCACTAACAAGGCGGCTAAAAAGACAGTCTCTAATATCAGTTGCAACTGTTCTTCTTGAAGCCAGTTGATTGAGACTTACTTTCACAGGTCTTACTTGATAGCCCTTTTTTACAATCGTTTCTAAAACCTTGTTGCCATTCAGGTCACAAAACCAATAAAGCCCTTTCATAATACACATCTTTAAGCAGTTTCTGGCACAGGACCTGTGCTAACAAGGATGCTAAAGATTGAAGCCTCTACTATTGAGCTCAGGAAAGTAAACTTTACTCACATAGCTAATACTATCTGGCCTCTGTTATACTCACCTCTCAAAAATGTAATCAAATTTGAGTCACAGCACCAGTATATCCTTCCTAAAGATATGCACCCCACTTGAGCAAAATTCAAAACATTTGCGGAATGATGTGAAGATGTGTATGCTAACAAGAGTAAGATACAAGAAAGCCTCCCTATCGGGTCACGGCACCAACTAAACCCCTTCTGTTATCCTCAGATTTAACTAGTGCACTTCTTGGTACCAAGAGAGTGAGGTTTACTCTCAGCCCTCCAGCTAGCCTCTGTTAGACTTCTCCCATAAGCTTACTCCCAGTTGAGTCATGACACCAACTCCTGCAGTTCTTCTCACTCACTCAAAGTAGAATTTCAAGTCAAGTCAGAGATATTTCTGTTGTGCTACTTATAACGTAAATTATATCAAAGCCATTCTCAATGATGAACAGAAAAAAAAGAATAAAAAGCCATATCGATATCAGGCAAGCAGCAGAGTTACTTTTATGACATGTATATCATGCTTTATCATACATTAGAAGTTTTGTTTTGATGAAAAACATGAAAGTGTCAAACTGTTTAGTAGTTAAACTACTGGGGACAAAAGCTTTAATCCAAGGAAAAAAAGGTCCAGACTGATTTAATAATATTGATAAAGTATTGTTTTAATATATTATATATAATAAGCCAATCACATGGCAGCAACTCAATGCATTTAGTGTATACATGAGAAAGTGTAAGAAAGGTGTTTTAAGTAACTTTGAACATGGCATGGTTGTTGGTGACAGACAGGATGGTCTAAGTATTTCAGAAACTGCTGATCTACTGGGATTTTCATGCACAACCATATCTAGGGTTTACAGAGAATGGTCTGAAAAAGATGAAATATCTAGTGAGTGGCAGTTCTGTGTGTGCAAATGCCTTGTTGATGCATGAGGTCAGAGGAGAATGGCTGGTTCAAGTTGATAGAAAGGCAACAGTAACTCAAAAAACCACTCGCTACAACAGAGGTATTCAGAAGAGCATCTCTGAACGCACAACACGTCGAACCTTGAGGCAGATGGGCTACAGCAGCAGAAGACCACACCTGGTGTTACTCCTGTCAGTTAAGAACAGGAACTGAGGCTACAATCCGCACAGGCTAACCAATATTAGACAATAGAAGATTGGAAAAAACGTTGCCTGGTCTGATGAGTCTCGATTTCTGCTGCGACATTCGGGTGGTAGGCTCAGAATTTGCCGTCAACAACATGAAAGCATGGATCTATTCTGTCTTGCATCAATGGTTCATGCTGGTGGTGATGGTGTAATGGTGTGAGGGATATTTTCTTGGCACACTTTGAGCCCATTAGTAGCAATTGAGCATCGTGTCAACGCCACACCAGAGTATTGTTTCTGACTATGTCCATCCCTTTATGATCACAGTGTCTTTTGATGGCTACTTCCAGTAGGATAACAAGCCATGGCATAGAACGCAAATCATCATGAACATGACAATGGGTTCACTGTTCTCAAATGGCCTCCACAGTCACCAGATCTCAATCCAATAGAGCACCTTTGGAATGTGGTGGAACAGGAGATTTAAATCATGGATGTGCAGCTGACAAATCTGCAGCGACATGATGCTATCATGTCAATATGGACCAAAATCTAAGGAATATTTCCAGTACCTTGTTAAATCTATGCCATGAAGGATTAAGGCAGTTCGAAAGGCAAAAGGTCCAACCCGGTACAAGTAAGATGTACTTCATAAAGTGGCCAGTGAGGGTATATACAATATATTTATGTTGAATTATTTTATCAGAAAATGGTTGTACTACAGTACATTGATGTGCTTGGTGCTCATGGCCTTTCTCATGGGATTTACATTGTGGCTTGCCAAAGGTGACATCTTATATACTGCCATACCACAAGACTCCTTCCAACCAGCATGCAGCATTCATCAGAGTGGTGCCATTGCCGAAATAACCACAGGATAAAACACAGCCAAATAAGTTCTCGTCAGTCCAGTGAAAGTTTGAAAGAAAAAGGAAAAAAAACATAGCAGCTCTACAGCTGAGTTTGGACATCAGCCTATTTTCCAACATGGAAGGGCCAGAAATAACTGAGAAGATACAGTGTGAATTACTTTATGTCAGTCTGGAAAGAGCCTGTGAAATTCACCTTAGAAAGTCCTGGCAATGATTTCAAACTAAGTTAAACTGTGTTTGATGCAATCGAAATCCAGAGAGCATCATTTTGCCACATATCAAAGCCTGTTTGCTGTCAATTGTGAAATACATTTGCATTTACTTTAAATGTAGACTTTCAGACTATCAAACACCAGGAACACTCTTCAATTTATCACTCAGCAGTGTGCACAAAGTGTTATTCGGCGTCAATATTTGTACGCTCTATGTACTTTGGAAAGTACAGAGTTGTTATTGCCAATACTACTAGATAGAATTAACATCTATCTACGAATGAGTATAACGCGGTGGAAATTTTATATAAAGAGGGTAAACAACCTGTCAAGATAAAATGAGGATAATACATTAGTTTGTTGCAGATTTTTAAAAAAATGCATTTAATAAATATATTTTTAAATATGTTATGCTGATACCTACAAAAGTTGCATTTGTCTAGTCATGTTATTGACTCTTGCAATTTTAAAAGGAAAAAGGTGTGCATGTTCGATAACTGACATGTCACGTCACATCACTGCCTCAAGATTTATTTTTCTTTCTTTGAGATGTAGAGGTTTTTATCCTGTCATGACTTGTAGTAACAACCAAGATGAATCCTGCATTTATTGTAAACCCGTTTGGCAAGCAAAACTGTATTTTAAAGCAATGAAAAACAGAGAAGATTTATTATTTGAGTATCACCTTTCATTGTATCACACTATTTATCTGTTAAAACATCACAGCTCTGCAAGACAACTAGCATAAAAATACAGAGGCTTTTGGACTGGACCATCACATGTGAACGTCAATGCACATCCATTTAACTATGAGTGCAGAGAACGAATACAAGTTATAAAACATGCATTAGTAGTTTGTTAAGACATATATAATTCTTCATGTAACATCTTATGGAGTTTGAGAGGTCTAATGGTTTAATGTTTTGTTTCAGGACTGGAACGTCACGTGGTACACAGCACATCCAGACCTCACAAAGTGCTTCCAGCACACAATACTGGTGTGGTTCCCTTGTTTCTATCTCTGGATTTGTGCCCCTTTCTACTGCTTGTATCTTAAATTCTATGGCAAAGGACGCATATCTATATCCAGCCTCTGCTGTGCCAAGACGGTGAGTCATACCAGACGTATCAAGACTTGTAGAACATACTTACTTGAATATACAGCAGCATCAGTCAGTTAAAAACATATAGAACAAGATGACACCACTAAAAAGCTTTTAAAATACATGCAATTCATTCTATAGGGAGGAAGCAGATGAATAGATCACACAGGACCAGGCCTGGATTAAGAATTCAGAGGTCCCTGGGCACAATGTCTTGTAGGGCCCCCTATCTGGCCGCACCCCTATAGTTAAATTAAAAAATAAGATTAATATAATTTTTTTTTAAAAAAATTGTCAATAATGTATTGCCTGCATTTTTAAAATAAATGATATACAGTACATATATTTCTGGTCTGCACAGATTGAACGTACTTTTAAAGCACTTAAAGCACACTTTTTAAAAACAATACTAATAAAGCTAGTGACAATTCATGTATTTTAATGTACTTGTTCAAGTTCACTGAAGCAGTACTAAAATATATATTTAAGGGTATTTTTAATGTATAACTTCTAAAAAAATGTATAAAGCATTTAATTTGGATATAACACCTCTCCAATCCAGTTCTATGAATCTGAGTCTCCCCTAGTACACACACTTATTAATGATTCCTACTGGCCTTCCTCGTGATGAAGAGTAGGCAAAATCTGATTTGTAGTGGGGGAAAAAAAAGACTGTGTTCATCAGATGCTGGATTCAAACCGGGTTCATGATCGATCGCGTCAAAACATGTTGCCATGCACTTTACAAGCTACACCACTCACGTTGCTGTTATGCTATTTCAGTTATGTTGTCTCTGTCAATCAAATGGTGAGGGGCGGGAATCACTCAACTAACTTATTTCAACGAGGTGCCCTATTTGCACTTTGCCAAAATAGACACTCCAAAATCTGCATTTTTTTCCCCTTGCAGGTGCCCCTGGGCCTGTGCCCATAATGCCCATTGGTTAATCCAGCTCTGCACAGGACTATCAGGATTAAAATGTCCCCTAGTACTTTTCTGTCAAAAAATTTAGTGTCTAAATGTTAGGAAAAAACAGTTTAAACTACAAACTAACATCCATTAAAGGTTTTTGCATCAACACAAATAATAATAAAAAAAACTATTATTTTAAGATTGGAGGTATATCAAGTCTAACAAGAAATACAGTAGTGTTTGGGGTCAGAAAGATCGCTCTCTCTTATTAAATAAACATTATATTAAGCAAGAATTAATTAAGTTGACCAAATATGACAGTTAAACCTAAAAGACCAAAGTAAAGATTACAAAAGTGCACAACGATACAAAAAGAATAATAGTTTAATTAAACTAAAACGACTAGAAAGCCAATGTCATGTTTTTTAAATTTTTTAAAATCTAAACATAAAAGCAGCATGACTTTTTCCAACACAGATCTTTAGAAATGTTTCTTAAGCAGCAAATCAAAATATTAGACTGATTTGTCAAAAATCAAACTAGAAAAATGACGGTGAAAATATAAATATGCCACCAATACAATAAATCATATATTTAATATATTAAAGTAAAAATTAAGGTTACACTTTATTTTGATGGTCCGTTTGTTGAATTTAAGTTACATTCAACTATTTCTCAGAGTGTTATAAGTAGACTGTTAGGTTGAGGTTAGGGTTGGGGCTAGTGGTAGGGTTAGTGTAAGTTGACATGTACTTGCAAAGTTTCTTATAGTCAGTTAAGTGTCTGTTGAATGTCAGTATCAACATATATTAAGTAGACAGTCTACTAATAATCAAATTGACCATCGAAATAAAGTGTTAGCAAAATTAGATAATTCTAAATGATCAAAATAATGATTAAATAAATGGATTAGCACCGGAGACTCAATTGCCCCCCAACATTTTAATGGTCATGTAAGTAAAGCATTTTTTTAGTATTGCTCACATGTTTTTGTGCACATCTTGTAGGGTTTGGCTCTCTGCCTGGCCTCCTTCGGTTTTCTGGAGATGGTCTACCTGCTGGTGGAAAGAAGGAGAGACATAGAGCATCATATGGTCTTTCTTCTAAGCCCTATAATCCGCAGCCTAACCATGGTAAATCACACTATTACTATTTTCCAAAGCCTCCATAATTGCAGTACATTTAAACTCTGCTACAAGAATTCTGCCCTTTTTATTATTCTGAAAACTGCTCTTAAATATACTGGTGATTATATGTAAATGACGTAAAAGTATATGATATTAAGATATACTTGGGTGACTTTAAAATTAATGATTGTTAAGAAATATGAAACTCAAAAAAACGAGTCCAGTTTTGAGTTGAATGTGTTTTATTCCCCCCAATGAGACTCATTTAAAAGACAGTCAAAATTTATAATCTGTTATATTTAAGCTTGAATGAACAAATCTTTTTGTGGCTAGATGTCTAGCAGAAGTTTCCTGAAGGGATCAGAATAAATGAGCCACTTTTACCTCTGGTCACAGCAGACTGCAGTGTCAACAATGGTTGTACTGTAGTAAATGACTTTTTTTATTTTTTAAGAGTTAAGTTAAATGTAAAAATCTAAAACACAAACTAAACATTACAGTAAACTGTGTATGCCAGAATCAATACAGAAATATCTTAACCCAAATTAATTAAGTTTTTTTTTATTTTTTATTTAATTCTGCATGCCTAATGTTATTCAGTTGTGTTCTTCTTGTGTGTTTGGATGTCTCTAAACTGACCCCACTGTGTCCTCAGATACTGGCGATGTTGGTGATCCACTTAGAAAGGCTGAGGGGTTTTCGTTCCTCTGTGTTTCTCTTTCTGTTTTGGACCCTTGCTGTTGTCTGCTCACTGGTGCCTCTCAGAGCCAACATACAAGCCATCATAGAGGAGGTCTGTACAGCCACACTATTATCCACACTATAACCTTTGATGCAAAAAAAAAGGTGGGGGGGGGGGGGGGGGTGTAACAATATTAACTCCTTTAGCCAACCTTTTCTATGTCTCCTATTTTTGAGGGTCTCACGTCATTTGATTTTGACAATTTTGATGGACTAGAATTTGACTAGAAATATTATTAAAACCTTTAGTTTTTTATTTGCATTTTAACTTTTTACACTATTTCTAGCATGAGTGTTGCTCCTAATGTACTGTACCTTCTAATAATAATTTGGTAACACTTTACAATAACAGTACATGGATAACGATGTATTCATATGTAAACTAAACATTACTTTATTATGAATTAATGCTGAGTTAAGGTATGCGCTAATCATGAACTAACTTTAACTACAACATGAGTCACATGAGTTCACGTGTGAATAACGGCTACCTTAATTACTTGTTAGTACATGATTGTTTGTTAGTTAATGTATTAATTACCACATTAGTTTATGCTTAATTTAACCATCATGAACTCATGAGCTGTTAATGTATAATTATGTTGTTACTTACTTGGAGGGGCACATCATCATTAACTCATCATTAACTACTCATGAACTCCTAATGCACGTCCAACTAGTGAGTTTACACTGAATAACATTAGAAAAGTGTTCAGTCAACATCAGCATAAACAGGAAATCCTAAGTAGTTAATGATGAGTTAATGATGATGTGCCCCTCCAAGTAAAGTCATGACATAATTATACATTAACAGCTCATGAGTTCATGTTGCTTACATTTAGTTTAAACTTAATGGTTAATTAATACATTAATTAACAACATGTACTAACAAGTAATTAATTTAGCCGTTATTCACACGTGAACTCATGTGACTTATGTTGTAGTTAAAGTTAGTTCAAGATTAGCGCATACCTTAACTCAGCATTAATTCATAATAAAGTAATGTTTAGTTTACATATTAATACATCATTATTCATGTACTGTAATTGTAAAGTGTTACCAATAATTTTTACATTAGGTGTCCTTGTTGAACATGTTCTGTAAACTTACTGTAGTAATTTTAGTAACCCTAATCAATATAGTTAGTAGTACATGTAATTAATTAGTTATACACTAGTTAAATGAATAATTACTGCAAAATAATTAAACTGGAAAATATTTACAAAATTGGGAAAATACAGTATAGAAAGCCTACTTTTGCTTATTACATACATCATTTCGGACCCTAAGGATTTCTAATATCACACCTATTTATGGTGTAGTGCAGGGATCACCAAACTTGTTCCTGGAGCTCCGGTGTCCTGCAGATTTTAGCTCCAACCCTAATCAAACACACCTGAACAAGCTAATCAAGCTCTCACTAGGTATACTTGACACATCCAGGCAGGTGTTTTGAGGCAAGTTGGAGCTAAACCCTGCAGGACACCGGACCTCCAGGACCGAGATTGGTGATGCCTGGTGTAGTGAGAGTACACAAAATACAGTGAGCAAATCTGATGTCTTAGAGCACAACAAAAGATCACTATATTTTGATAATCACATTTATAGACCATTTTGAGGAATGTAAACAATATAATTTGTCGGTAACACTTTACAATAAGGTTCATTAGTTAATGCATTTACTCACATGAACAAATCCTGAACAACACTTGTACAGCATTTATTAATCATAATTGAACATTCACTAATGCATTATTAACATCCAAGTCCATGCTTGTTAACATTAGTTAATGCACCGTGAGTTAACATGAACTAACAATGAACAACTGTATTTTCATTAACTAAAGTTAACATGAGCAAATACTGTAGTAAATGTATTGTTCATTGTTTGTTCATGTTGCAAAATGCATTAATTAACTAGTGAACCTTATTGTAAAGTGTGACCAATTCGTCCAAACGTATTTCCTGTTTTACATTTTTTATTTCCATAGCTTTAGAGAATTCTGAAAGGTCCACATATTGGTAAATAATGTTACGACAGCTGTTTTAACGTTAGGATATGGTTCAATTGCATCTTGTTACAGTTATTAAAATAGTTTGACAACAAGCAGGAGATGTTCATGGGCCGGAGACATCACCACATTGAAATGGTCTAAACATTCTGTAGCAACATGTCAACTAACTCTCAATACAGTAACAGTTGAAGATTGATAGATCAATAAGGTTAGATTTTGAGTTAGTAGAATAACGTATGGGGCGACACGGTGGCGCAGTAGGTAGTGCTGTCCCCTCACAGCAAGAAGGTCGCTGGTTCGAGCCTCAGCGGGGTCAGTTGGCATTTCTGTGTGGAGTTTGCATGTTCTCCCCGTGGTTGCGTGGGTTTCCTCCGGGTGCTCCGGTTTCCTCCACAGTCCAAAGAAATGCGGTACAGGTGAATTGGGTAAGCTAAATTGTCCGTAGTGTAAGTGTGTGAATGAGAATGTATGGATGTTTCCCAGAGATGGGTTGTGGCTGGAAGGGCATCCGATACGTAAAACAAATGCTGGATAAGTTGGCGGTTCATTCCGCTGTGGCGAACCCGGATTAATAAAGGGACTAAGCCAACAAGAAAATGAATGAATGAGAACAACGTATGTACTGTCAAAGTTATTTCCAGTCAGATAATGAAACTATTAAAGTCTATTATGAATAGCACCTTTGCAACTGCATGTCAACAAACTCTCATTAGCATAATAGGAGACTGTTTGATAGAATTTGGATTAGTAAAATAAGTTCACTTGAACTTGAAAAGTTACATATAGCCTAGTGAAAAAAAAAGTCTAAATGGGAACATTAAAAAAAAGTGTTTTCTCTGGAATTCTGGCCTCACGCATGCATAACACAGGCCCCCGCGCATGGTTTTGTTAATGAGTGTTACTCAATCTCGCTCTCTAAATTTATCTGTGTTGTGTCTGAGACGAGACGTAAACAGAGTGCTTACAGCTGTGCTCTTCCCAGCGCTGACGTCTGGGCCTGCTGCTTTTTCCCCTTTCCGCTTCCCTCAATGGCCTCTTTGTCTGGAGCTGAGGCAGTGCTCAGAGTCACAATCACCACTGGGGCTTTTCCAGACAGATAGAAGAAGCCCAATATATGTCTGCGGATGCCGTTTACGCATATATTAAGCATGGAATGTATAATCTCTGGCTGTCAGAACTGATGTATAGTGAAGGAAGTGTAGCAAAAAAAAAACAGACTGATAGACTGAAGGCCCTTGTATACTTCATACAAAAATCACTAAATAGTAATAGTAAAACTGGATTAAAAAAAATGCGTAAACAAATCCAGCTGGTAGATAACTTCTAGCTATCATTAGCCATGGCAATGACATAATAGGTGGGTGTGGCTCTGAGGTTCCACCTTCTTTGATGTCGAAATCTTCAGTTGATTTCATGCGCTGAGGTGAGATAAACTTGCACATATTTGCATATTCCACCACTCTCAGCGGTTTGAATAGCTTCTGGATGTTTGCAAACTCTAAATGGTATTTCCAACTTCAGTTTATTTTAAGCAAAAATTAAAAACGACTTAAAGCCGCAATAGGAAACAAACAGAAATACTTATTTTATTATATAAAACACATAAATCAAATATCCTACACAGCCATGAGGAAAACAATTAAGAAACCACTTAAAAATTCTTTTTCTTTTTAGTTTTTATGTACACTATAAAAAAATGATGGGTTCCACATAATCGATTTGTGTTAAAACAACATGAATGTGCATTAAACATTTCAGTGGAATGAACATAAAACAATTAAGTTGTCGCAAAAAAACCTCAAGAATTGTGTTGTTTTTTTAGCTCATTTTAAATTAGTAGTTTGAACAAACAGCAAACGTCATTTTTTGAGTCCATTGGAGTAAAAACAAAATATATTATGCCAATATTTTGCCATTATTTCTCTTTTGCAAATATTATTTTACATTAAGAACAATTTTAGAAATATTTCTTACACTGTAAAAATTTACATGAACAATTAGTCCTGACAGCGTATGTTTTTAGCTCATTGTAACTTATTGAATGAAGTTAATCATATTCTAAATTTTATAATTAAGTTAAGCAAGCTGTTTTAAGTCAGTTTAACATAATATAAGTTCAGTGGATTCATAACATTAATTTGATTCAGCTTAAATTTCAGGCAAGCAGAATTGTTCTTTTACAGTAAATATTGTTATTGATTTCAAACCTGTTATGAACTTGATTGAGCTAATTGATTTATGTGTGAATTAAAAATTAGATTTATATATTTGTGATCTGAATCAACAAATTTATAAAAAAATAAAAATGCATTAATTCAATTTTAATTAATTAATTAAAACCGATATAAAAGAACAAACTTTACGTTTTACGACAGCTCTTGGAACTTGTGAAATTACGAACAGCATAAACAGATATTTATGTGAATGTATAGAATGCATATGGCCCTAAAAAGCACAAGTGAAAACCCACAATGAAAATACTGCCATTTGAAAATAGACACTTGTAAAATGTAGGTCACAAGTACAATAAGGAAGTAAAAATACAGTAAGAAACAGCTTCATGATGACAGCCCGTACATTGACATAGGAGCTAAAGCTTGGTTTGCGGTGGGATCTGTTGTGCCCCAAAGGAGCTCTCCGCCAATGTGCAAAAGCAAAACAACCAGCTCTTGGTCCACTCATACCACACTGTGGGAAGACATGTTCCCTGACCAGTTTGAGTTTGTCCAAACTGTTTAAGCGTATGGTGTGGTGCACAAATAATCACAGTGTCCTGCATTGTGGAATCCAGAGCTTGGACTGTGACCATTTGAGTAAAAGAAGCTTGTGTTTACACACACTCTTAAAAGAGGCCACTTTCTCTCATAGCTTGGCCATTTGACACCAATTCTGTTAAAAGTCCATAGGAATAGATGCCCTCTGTGGCCCCTGTAAAACTTTCAACTGCAGCTCCAGGCCTCTGGCAAGAGTTTTTGTTGTTTTGAACCCAAAGCCCGGACCTCTAGCTTATTTTCTCTCAAACAAATCCTGAACCTTGTATCATGCAATACACAAATAGGTCAAATGCACAGAGGTTAAACTTCATGCCAAATAACAAACAAAAACACTGGCTGTAACACAGAAATACAAACAATAGCGTTATTTATCTATTTGCAGAAACATTTAATAATAAATATGGGTCAAAGATGACAAGACCCATTTTGGTGTGTGGATTATTTAATAAAAATCTAATGTACATGACGTTGTTGAAATGATGAGATAATATGAATTTATGACTTTTATTAAACAAAAGTCACAATTCTGAATATTCTATTCACAAGTCTGAAGTTTGGCTTAAACTCATAACCATGACATTAAAAGTCTTATTATGAGAAAGTGTCAAAATTATGAAAAACTTTTACAATTTAAATTATTACATATTAAGTTGTAATTTTGACAGACATAACTGTGATATAAAAAGCCAAAATGATGACATACTTATTCGATAATAGCTTAAGTTCATTCATTCATTCATTTTCTTGTCGGCTTAGTCCCTTTATTAATCCGGGGTCGCCACAGCGTAATGAACCGCCAACTTATCCAGCATTTGTTTTACGCAGCGGATGCCCTTCCAGCCACAACCCATCTCTGGGAAACATCCATTCACACTCATACACTACAGACAATTTGACCTACCCAATTCACCTATACCACATGTCTTTGGACTTGTGGGGGAAACCGGAGCACCCGGAGGAAAACCATGCAACCACGGGGAGAACATGCAAACTCCACACAGAAATGCCTACTGACCCAGCCGGGGCTCAAACCAGCGACCTTCTTGCTGTGAGGCAAACGTGCTACTCACTACACCACCGTGGCGCCCCTAGGTTAAGTTGAAATTATAATTTTAAAAGTCATAAATATGAGATAAGTAATAATGACTAACATAGTTGAAATGATTGACTTTGAAATTCACAATTATGACATTAATTATAATTATGGCAGTGGAATGTTTTACAAAAACACAATCGTTTTATTAGAAGTCATAATTGTGAAACTCTAAATCTAAATAATGGGAGCTTATGAGAGAGTGAAAAAGAAGAGTGTAAATTTGGAAACTCATAAAATCTAAAACATATATACTATACTATAAATTTTATATATACCAAAATTGAGGGGCCTCACAGTGGCACAGTGGGTAGCACAATGGCCTTACAGCAAGAAGGTTGCTGGTTCGAGCCTCGGCTGGGTCAGTTGGCATTTCTGTGTGGAGTTTGCCTGTTCTCCCCATGTTGGGGTTTCCATCGGGTGCTCCGATTTCCCTCACAAGTCCAAAGATGTGCGTTACTGGTGAAATGGCTAAGCTAAATTGGCCCTAGAGTATGTGTGTGAATGAGTGTGTGGGTGTTTCCCAGAGATGGGTTGCAGCTGGAAGGATAAGTTTGATAAGTTGGTGGTTCAGATTATTAAAGGGACTAAGCTAAGAAAATGAATGAATTAATACTAAAAATGAAATCATGACATTCAAAATGGTTACATATAAAGTGGAAATTATGATTTAAAAAGTCTTAATTAAATCTACATTTTGGCAGATTATGAGACTAAAGTCTTACTTGCAAGATCATTGATTGAACAGAATATATTCAGACCAACATTATATAGTTTCACCATGATGCTGTGATTGAATCTTTCTCTAAAAAGCAGTAAATGAAGAATTTGTGTCTGCCGAAACAAGTGTTCATTAAAAGGTTTGTTGTGTCATTGATCCTGGTTTGATGGAATATTTAGGTCATTATAATAAGCTGAGGTCTATGAAAGGAAGGGAGCAGCCACCATCCCCAAAAGAAAACTACCCACATCAGCCACCAGACCCACCTCTGCACACTGCGGTCAGACAAAGTGGGCGGCTGATCCCAGATCAGCTCTGGCATAAAGGCTGGTAGAAGACAAAACATGGAGACGGTCCCACAGGAAGCATGAAGCTTATTATATGGTGAACGACTCCTTGGGAAATCCCTGACAAATGTCTGCCTGATTGGTCATCTGAAAATCAAAACAGCGTTTTAAATAATTAATCTGTGGTATATTTCATTTTGTGCCAGGAAATGCTGATTGTAAAAGACCGGCCAGTTATTCTGATCCAGACTTATTTAACTAACTATAGATTTAACCATATAACTAAAATAATAACAACCATGTGCAAATTTTTATTCCTGCTGTTAACAGCTGAATGCAACAGCTTTGGCAAAACTAAATAGTTTTTGCTTGGTGAAAATGGGCCTTCATTTTCATTTACCAAGGATAATAACTATAATGACAGTTTTGAAAGGCTTAAGAAAATACTAATTCACCACAGCTATAACAATAACAAACACAGATGATCAACATTGTTAGAATCACTTTCAGACCAACTTATTAGGCTAATGAGTGATTAAATCATTGAACAACATTTGTTAGAATCACTTTCAAACACTGAGAGACAATCAGATTTAATCCTGATGTGATGTGCATGCATTTAAACGACTTCATCTCTACAAATGAAACCCAGAGGAATATAAGTTATAGAGAATATAAGGAAAGACAAGTATTGTGTAATAAAAAAAATAAAAATAAAATAAAAATTCACTGTTTAAGGAGAACAACAACAGCATAGCAAAATATAGGGACAAAAAGAAACGTTGGTGATTTGTTAAAATGAGTGTACCGTTTTTGTGCCCCACACTGCCGTCTACATCCTGCTGATAACCAGTCATCTGTTTTACAGGGTTTCTCTACAGATGCGATGAGATTTGTGGCATTTTTCACATTCTTCTCTCTCCAGCTGGCACAGCTCATCCTCAGCTGTTTCGCTGACCAGCGGCCAGACACTCTTAAACCTGTATATGTGAAGGTACAGCTTCAGCAGTGTTATGATGTACCTTTTTGGTAACACTTAGGTGACATTTTTTCAGATCTCTTTGTCATGACAACTTGACAAACAATTACTTTACAATCTGTCAGTGTCTCTGTCACTACAGCCTGACATTAGCAAGAGAACAATACCTCTCATAAATGTCAAAAACATTATTGTCATGAGACTATTATAATAGTTTCAAGAATATTTTTCTGATCACATATATGTTTAAGGAACAAATTAATTAGTCGTTAAATTTCTCAGTAAAAGTGTCAACACTCAATAGCACTGTCATTAATAATAAATGTTGTTAATGACATATTAAAGATAAATTCAATTTGTGCAACTGTAGTTCAGGTCAAGAAACATATTAATGACCCTTATTAAATTCATGGCATAATTATAATGGCCTTGTGATAATCATTTTTATGAGAGATTTATGACAAATTGTCTTGACATTGTCATCTTTGAATTTAAAATCACATAACTGCACTGAAAAAAATTATTCAATGCTGTTTCCTTGGGTTCACTCAATTTTTTTACGTTAAGTGGCTGTAAACAGTTTATTTGGGCTGAATTTAAACAAACAAATTACATTTAATAATGTTCAACTTAATTTGTTTGTTTAAATTCAGCCCAAATAAATAGTTTACAGCCACTTAACGTAAAAAAATTTAGTAAACCCAAGGAAACAGCATTGAATCATTTTTTTCAGTGTGAGTGAATGACACATGACAGTTGTCATAAGCAAACATAAAATTCCATTAATATTATGTCATGTCATTATATTAAAAAGGCTTCATTACAGTCTTATGAATACCACCTTCAAGTAAGGTGTTAGCTTTTTTCACTTTTAATTTTTGGAATATGGACAATACCTTGTTTTTTCCACTAGAACCCATGTCCAGTTGAGGATGCTTCTTTCCTGTCAAAATTGCTGTTCTGGTGGTATGGCAGGTAGAGTTGCCTCTCTGTTTCACATGTCTTGATTTCTGAGATAGTTGAGAATCTCTGGAGAATAAAAGGCCACAGATTTACTGAGAAATGCAGATCTTTGTGCTCCACAGACTGGTGGTGAAGGGCTACCGCTCACCTTTAAAAGCTGAAGATCTCTGGTCTCTACGAGAAGAGGATACGTCTGAAAAAATCATCTGTGATCTAGAAAAAGAGTGGGCAAAACAATGGGCCAAACTGCAACAGTAAGACACCTGCTGTTT
>CAIGQQ010030050.1:0-11826 GCA_903798035.1 Danio albolineatus | reverse complement strand
TAAATGCATGCATCATGACATGTGAAGTGACAAATCTGGCAGTTGGTTAAGAAATTGCCAGTGTTGTTTTCAGTCTGTTTTGGGACCGTTATTTCTACTTCATATTCAAAATCCTTGTTTGCATCCATCTCAGCCTTGTGTTGCTCAAGAGCAGCTCTTGTCTTCTTTATTTCATCCAGCTTTGTCAGACCCGCATTGATTTGGGGCTGCAGACCCTGAACAAGCACCTCGAGCTGCTGTCTCTCTTTCAGGACCTCTTGTGTCAGAGATAAACTCTTGGTTTCCAACTTTCCAAGGGATGTGAAGAATTTTTTCATGCTAGAAGATCCCAGCTTCCAGAACATTCGGTCAAAGTTTTCACAGTCAGAGTCCTCGTCCTCGTCTCCTGCTGATTTATTATTGTTGGCAAACACAGCAGAGTTGTTGAACTTGAAGTGAAGCGGCTCTCCAGACTCATCTGTATAACAGGGAACCTCAGAGACTTTGATGGCCTCAAGAACTGGAGGTTTTTTCCCATCTGCAAAGGTGACCGTCACCATGATGTTTTCAGCAATATCTTTCCCAAATATGGAGAGAATGGAGTCAAAGACATATTTCTGTGTGGGTGTCAGACGGGCAAGTGAAGCCTGAACTACAAAACACACAGCATCAATGCAGTCGATTCCTCCAGGAGCAGAGAAGAACTCCTGAATCTGAGCAGTGATTTTCTGGTCTTGTTTAATTCCTCTGGTGTCTCCAAAGCCTGGTGTGTCCACAATGGTCAGAGAATATGGAACCTGGAAACCATCCATGTGATTAATCTGATATGCTGTGATCTCTGACGTCTGACTTTGAGCCTGGGATTTCTGCTGTCCTTCATCTATCAGCACAAACCGGACATCATCTTCCCATTTCACTCCCAGAATGTAGTTGATCATGCTGTTAATGAGAGTGGTTTTTCCTGCACCAGTGGCTCCGATCATCATAATAGTCTTGCTCTCTTTTGTGATGTTTTTCCCAAATGTGTATCTTCTGCAGAATCCATCTCTGTTCTGCCAAGTTTCTTTCAGGTGGAGTTTATTGATGGGCAGGTTTTCATTGTTGCCATCTGCTAATTTAGTGCTCTGGTTGTTCTTTATTTCATGGGAAACGCTTAAGGACTTTTCACTGCTTTGGCCTTTCTGCATGTGGTTGCTGTTTGTGTTTTCTCTTGATGTTTTCTCTGCTGGTTTAAGGAAAAGAAAATAATTTTACATTCTAATGTACAACTCCAAATCAAAAAAAGTACAGACAGTATGGAAAACGCAAATAAAAAAAGTAGTTATTTCCAAATCTACTTTAACTTGTATTTCAGTGCTGACAATATGAACACGAAATATTCATGCTTTGTCTGGTCAACTTCATCTCATTTGTAAATATACATGATTTCCTGTCGTTCAGACCTGCAACACACTGCAAAAAAGTTGGGACAGGAGCAGTTTAGGGATAGTAATAAGGTAAATTGCTGAAATGATGTGATTTGAAACAGGTGATGTCAACAGGTGATTGTATTTATGATGTAGTACAAAAGCAGCATCCAAGAAAGGTCTGGTCTTTTAGGAGCAAAGATGGGCTGATGATTGCCAGTTTGCCAACAAATACATGAATAAAAAATTATTGAAATGTTTAAAAACAATGTTCCTCAAAGAAAGATTGGAAGACGTTAGGATATGCATAACATTATTAAAAGATTAAAGGAATCTGGAGGAATTTCAGTGCATAAAGAACAAGGGTGCAAGCCTAAACTGAACAACCATGATCTGTGATTCCCCAGGCGGCACTGCATCAAGAATCCTCATTCATCTATAAGCGATATCACCACATGGGCTCAGGACTACTTTGGAAAATCCTTCGTCAAGTACCACAATATATAGTTACATCCACAAATGCCAGTTAAAACTGTACTGTGCCAAAAGGAAGCCATATTTTAGCAGTGTCAAGAAGCGCCTTCGACTTCTCTGGGCTTGGAGGCATCTGGGATGGACCATCACACATTGGAAAGTGTACTGTGGTCAGATAAATCAGTATTTTAGGTATTTTTGGGGGAGAAATGGAGATCATGTGCTATGGACCAAAGAAGTAAAGGGTCATCCAGACTGTTACCAGCAACAAATCCAAAAGCCAGGGTCTATCATGGTATAGGGTTGTGTCTCTGCTCATGGCAAAGGTAACTTGCACTTTCGTGATGGCACCATTAATGCTGAAAAGTACAGAGAGATTTTGGAGCACAATATCCTGCCTTCCTTTCCAGAGACTTCCATGCATATTTCAACAAGACAATGTGAAACCATATTATGCATGCATTCCAAATTCATGTACTGTTGCTCACCTTAAGACTTGTTTCCAAGAAGAATGGGACAAAATTAGACATGAAAAACTTCATCACTTTCATACATGCCAACTTTCAACCATAATTAGTCAATGCAAATCACCTCTGAACTGCCATACATATTTAAAATATATGTTTTTATTATGGCTGTCATCAACAGCCGATAAAATCGACAATGTCAACGACGATAATTAGTCGACATCAATATTTTTAATCAATTTATTTTATATTAATTTTACCTTTTAAATTTTGTTTCCACTAAAATAACCACCAAAGGTTACCAAACCACTAAATTACAAACCTTTATTTAAGAAAATAAAAATATTTAGCAAAGGGAAACAATTTGATTTTTGCATGTAGCCAATGTAAACATCATGTGCATTTATAGTATAGCGCAGTTCACATGTAGGCTAACGTTAATTCAGTTCAACTTTCCCTGCAAAACAACATCAGCTTCTGCTGAATATAAGATCGATTTTCCAAACTTTTACAGCCATCAGTTGCTCAGGAATATTGGGATAAATACAAAGACAATATGAAAGAGAAAACTGACCAGAGATGGCTGATTTCCCTCAGTGACACAACACAGGTGTGTATCTTTACTGGGAAATGTAATTAAAAGTTCTTAGTTCTGACTATTGTTTTTTTTTTTTTTTTTTAGTTTTCAGTTTTTCACTATTTATGTTAAAAAATGTTACATTTATAATAAGCTTTTCACAAATAATATAGACGTGAGGTAATATCCACTGGTGCACATTATGGAAAATAAATTTAGATTTTCCATTCTGCACACTTTAGAAAACAGAGATGAGATAGTTTAGAATGTCAGTATTTATTTGATAAACTAACGAGAGACTTTCTGTTTTTTTACTCTCACTTTCCTTCTGTATATTCTTTATTGAAAGGGGTAAACTAAGCAGAATGAACCACTAACATCACTTATTAAAATAGAACATATTTAATTCACTGATATTTTATTTATTTAGTTTTGCTTGAAAGAGTTGCTGGTTATTTTGAGAATGAAATATAATTGTTTGCAAAAAATAAAGTAATTTTCTTTTTTTTAACGAAAACTTGCCTTTTAAATTAAAACTGAAATGTAACTTTGTTTTATGTGAATTTTGGCATTTGTATGGTGTTGTTTTCTAATGCTATATCCTAAAATGCATTTGAAAAAATGATGAAGGCAATTTCTTAAATTGACTATTAATATAAACGTGGCCACAGTGGGTAACGCTGTCACCTCACAGAAAGAAGGTCGCTGGTTGCCAGTTGGCATTTCTGTGTGGAGTTTGCATGTTCTCCCCGTGTTGGCGTGGGTTCCCCCGGGTGCTCCGGTTTCCCCCACAGTCCAAAGACATGTGGTGTAGGTGAATTGGGTAGGCAAAATTGTCCGTAATGTATGAGTGTGTATGGATGTTTCCCAGAGATGGGTTGCGGCTGGAAGGGCATCCGCTGCATAAAAAACATGCTGGATAAGTTGGCGGTTCATTCTGCTGTGACGACCCCAGATTAATAAAGGGACTAAGCCGAAAGAAAAATGAATGAATGATTAATATAAAAATAATAATTGTTCAAATAAAATAAATTAGATTAGTCAAAATAATTGATAAATTAGTTGATAGATTAGTTGATACAAAAATAGTCAAGAGTGTCAGCTTTTTTTTTTTATATACTTAATCATGTCAATGTCGCAAAATTATTTTTTTGTGGACACTGCAGAGGCATTAAAACTAAAATTTGGTAACCCTATTAGTCATCTAGTTGATGGGTGCAATCTGCAAGGAGGGGAAACTCACCATGGCTGACTAAACACAATGGGGTTACCTAGAGGGAACTACTTCTAAAGGCTAGTTCATGCTACATGACTTTAAAGATCAGCAGATCGCTGTGCTGTCATACTACATGACTTGATTTTGTGTCTGTGCCATTTGTCAGCGAACTGATCACTAATATATATATATATATATATATATATATAATATATATATAGTTCATACAAACGTGTTATAGAGGCACCATGTGCATATGCCCAGGAGAAGGCAACAGCCCCAGTAAAGTTTACTCTCACTCCCAGGAGAAATGATTCACTCTGTGACTAGTAAACCAGGGCAATTGCATCCACTATCCAATGGGCCAACCTGTTTTGAAATGGCACTTCTTTTCTGCCAACCTTCAACACAAACAAAGAACTACTCAGCTGTATCTGGTCAACCTACATGCAAAGTGTGTAAACTGGATGATGATGATCACTCAATGTGTGTCACTACCCCATGCACATCTTATAACCTGGTTGTGAAGCCAGTGTTTTAACTCTCAGTGTCTTAGTCTCGTATGATGCAATCCAAGAGATATATGAATTCCATATGCACCAGGAGCCTCTGAAAAGGGACCACATTTTTCATGCTGAGATGGTTCATGCAGGTATGCATTGACTGGGGAATTCAAGTTGTGAGTTGTGCCATCATGGTAGTGGAGTCAAGCTTCATCCCCCAAAAAAGAGATGAATAGTTTTTTTAAGGGGAGATTTATCCTTTTAGGACTGCTGAAGAACCACCAGGCAAGTGTCTTGAGACAAAGAAACCAAGAAGCCACCAGCTGACCACACTGTAACATCGCTGGTTGTTGCAAAAAGTGAGAGGAGTTTCCAGATATACAACTTCTGGAGTTTGCATGTAGAGCTTGATCTGAGGTAAAAATCTGATGTGCCTCCTCGCAGTTGTGTCTTAGGGTGCTTTCACACCAGCACTTTTGGTCCATACCCGGGTTCGTTTAATGTCAGAGTACGGTATGTTTAGCTAGTGTGAACGTGTCTTCTGAACTCAAGTGCACACCCATGAACCGTCCCCAAGTCCGTCTGAAAGTGGCGGTCTAGGGTATGTATCACGCAAACTCTGGTCCGGTTCACTTCTGGTATGAATGCAATGGTACTAAATAACGGAAGTGAACTGCCAACTGTACAACAAACTATCGTTTTCTTAACGTTCATTCGTTTGTGTGTGTGTGTGTGTCATGCATTGTACCTTGGTGACAAGCGGGACTGAGCCAGGGCAATCACAGTGATAATGTCTGCTTGTCTCCTCCAAAAAACAGCTTCTGCGGACATCACGTTATGTTCTGAATGTTTACAATATTTTTGCCGCAGATGGACGTGAGTCGCTTTCTGTATGTCCAAAACCAAAAGATTCAGTAAATGCAGAATGACCGCGATGAGCGGACTGCCAATTTGGTGACGGTTTGTCTGATGCACTCAGGGAAAGGCTTGTTTGCGGCATTCACAGCGAGAGCACGCAAAAGAGACTCCTTACCGAGTGTTTCAGATGTGGGAAAAAGTCACAGCCCTACTGAATGCTGGTTTAAAGAGAAGGAGTGCAGACAATGTCATCGTAAGGGACACATACAGAAAATGTGTAAAACGAAATCAACTGAATATAAAAGAAAGTCATTTGGAAAAAGACACACTAAGATGCATGAACTGAATGAATCAGATTCAGAAAACTCTGATGTGGCAAGCCTATCATACATTGAACTGCATGCCCTTAAAGAGACAGATCGTGAAATCATCTGGGTGAGTCCAATTATTGAAGGAGTAAAACTGAAAATGGAGCTTGATACAGGATCGGCACTATCAATAATATCGTACAAGGATTACAAAGACCATTTTGCAAAATTCAAACTAAAGCACACCTCTGTAATACTTAAGACATATACAGGAGAGAAAATCTCACCCATGGGAAAACTGAAGGTGAGAGTAAAATGTGAAAAGCTAAGGCGAGTCTTGAATCTTTATGTGCTGGTAAAGGGGGGAGTACCCTTATTTGGACGAGAATGGCTGAGGAGCATTCGGCTTAATTGGCAGTCCTTAAAAGCCAAACAAGTTACCCCAGAAGCAACACTTGAGCAAGACAGACTAGAGGAGGTGCTAGTGAAACATGCACAAGTTTTCCAAGATGGAATTGGAACTCTGAAACACATTAAAGCAAGGCTCAAGGTTGAAAGTGATGTGCAACCAAAATTTCGCAAAGCACGCCCTGTACCATATTCAGTTCGCCCAAAAGTGGAGGCAGAGCTAAAGCGGCTAGAAGACCAAGGAATCCTGTCAAAGGTAAACTGGACTGTCTGGGCTACACCTATAGTTCCAATTGTCAAGAAGAGTGGTGATGTAAGAATTTGCGGCGACAGACCAGTACCCATTGCCTCTCATTGATGACATCTTTGCGTCACTGTCAGGTGGGCAGCGTTTTTCAAAAATCGATCTTGCCTAGGCGTATTTGCAGATGGAGATGGAAGAATCTTCTAAAAAGTACCTGACAATAAATACGCATAAAGGACTCTTTCGCTACAACAGACTTGTATTTGGGGTCTCGTCAGCACCATCTGTGTGGCAACGAGCCATGGATCAAGTCTTGCAGGGTGTCGCTGGCACACAGTGCTATTTAGATGACATTATTGTCACGGGCCATGACGATAAAACCCATCTGGCAAACTTGAATGCTGTTCTTGAAAGACTGGCTGAGTATGGTCTGAGAGCAAATAGGAACAAATGTGAATTTATTAAAGATTCAATTGAGTACTGTGGACACAGGATTGACAAGGCAGGCCTTCACAAGTCTCCAGACAAAATCAATGCCGTACTGAATGCACAAAGACCAGAAAATGTGAACCAGCTTCGTTCGTTTCTCAGACTGGTGAATTACTATCATAGATTTTTACTCAATCTCTCCACAGTTATACATCCATTAAATGCTTTGCTTCAAAAGACAAGTAAGTGGGTGTGGTCGAAGGACTGTGACAAGGCTTTCAAGATGGCTACGCAACTGATCACATCAGAGACTGTGCTAACACATTATGACCCCAGTCTACCCCTGCGTGTTGCATGTGACGCTTCACCATATGGCATAGGTGCAGTTTTGTCTCACAAAATGACTGATGGATCTGAGCGGCCAATTGCATTTGCGTCCAGATCCTTGACTGTGTCAGAATGCAAATATGCACAGGTTGATTGAGAGGGCTTAAGCTTAGTATGGGGAGTGAAGAAATTTAATCAATATTTGTATGGAAAACACTTCACTCTGATCACAGATCATCAGCCGTTAGTGGCCATTTTCAGCCCCAGCAAATGCGTTCCAGTAATGGCTGCAGCACGCCTACAACGATGGGCGTTGTTTTTAGGTGGTCACGACTATTCGATCGAGTTCAAGGGCACTAAGCACCATAGAAATGCGGACGGACTGTCACACCTTCCTCAAGAGAATGCAGATGATGTTACAGATGAAACTGACATGTTTCACATGGTTCAAATGGAACCTTTACCAGTCACAAGTGCTCAAATTCAAAATGAGACTCGTCAAGACACGGTACTGTGCAAGGTGTTTGAGCTGACCATGAAAGGATGGCCAGCTAAAGGGGATCCTCAACTGTTGGACTACTTGAATCGTCGTGAGCAGCTTTCTGTAACACAGGGATGTGTCATGTCGGGTACACGAGTGATAGTGCCACATAATCTACAAGCCAAAGTACTCACTGCTTTACATGAAGGACATTTAGGTGTTGTTAAAATGAAAAGCCTGGCCAGGAGCTATGTTTGGTGGCCAGGGCTAGATCGCCAAATTGAAGATCTTGCTAAGGCATGCTCTGGATGCCAACAGATTCAGCGACAGCCAAAGGCAGCACCTTTACATGTGTGGGTATTTCCTACCAGCCCCTGGCAGCGAGTTCACATTGACTATGCAGGACCCGTTCTTGACAAAACGCTTCTGGTGGTAGTGGACGCATATTCAAAACGGTCAGAGGTATTTCTTATCAAAAATGCAACATCTGCAATGACTGTAGAACTGCTCTGCACATTGTTCTCCCGCACTGGCTTGCCAGAGCAGTTAGTCAGTGATAACGGTACACAGTTTACTTCGGAGGAATTCCAGTCATTTGTCAAAAGCAATGGAATAAGGGACACAACATCTGTTCCTTACCATCCTGCTATGGACAGTTTAGTGGAATGCTTTGTTCAATCCCTAAAACAGTCATTAAAGGCCATGGGAAAGGAAAAAGTGTATCTGCAAGAAAAGATTGCAAACTTCCTGCTGGCCTATAGAAATGCTGCGCATGCGACTGGAGATCAATCTCCAGCCACACTGTTTATGGGCAGAAGTCTTCGTACACGCTTAGACTTACTTAAGCCTGATCTACGCCGACATGTGCAGGCCAAACAGTGTCAGCAAAACCCAAAACAATCAGTACTCAGAACCTTACATGTTGGACAAAATGTACTGGCAAGAGACTATAGACAAACACATCAAAAGTGGCAACCAGGCAAGATATTGTCCAAGACTGGGCCCCTTACTTACACTGTACATGTTGGTGCCAACATGGTTTGGCGCAGACACATTGACCAGCTTTTGGATGCAACAACCTCACAGGTTGATTCTTCTCAAAACATCGCAGAGAATGTGGAAACTTCCCAATGTCCTGATGAGTATGCGCTCATAACACCAGAGTTTTCCTCTACAGCCACTGGTGTAACCGAATCAGGAACTGTTCAGTTGTCTCAAAACGCAATGCCTCAAGCGAAACATTATCCTGAGCATGTTCACAAACCGCCTGACAGACTGAACTTGTAGTTATTCATATATACATATCTAGTATGTGAATAAGTTCTGCTTGTAAATAAGTTCTGCATTGTTATGTTTTGAATGCCTGTGTTCTTACTGGTAAATATAATGGAATGCAGCTTGAAGTGGGTACATCAATGCTGGAGGGGAGGAATTGTTGTATATTGAGTTAGTAACAAATTGATTGTTCTGCAATGACGCACTCTAGTGGTGTGTGTATGTGATTGTTGCAATGGTGCAGTAAAGACGTGTTCTGGGGAGCTCCGGTGTGATTGTCTTAATTGCTGTTATGCAAGTGTAAACATAACAAAGCCCATTCTACCTCAGTCATTTTATCGACTTTGCATCAAGCGTATTGAATCGCTGCCAGCATGTCCAAGGTTGAATTGTTCTCAGAAAATAATGCCATCGGGAACCTGGCTCCAGCCGAGACTCAACCCACTGCTTTGCAAAACATACCAACTGAGCCCACGACTGCTCTTCAAGGCCACCGCTCTTCCGGCACCACGGCCATTCATTCATCCAGGTGCTACGGATCGTCTCCCTTGCCTTTCAGCCGACAGCTTCCATCTCCAGCATCTTCCTTCACCTCAGTCATATCGTACATTTCCACAGCAGAGAAACTAATAAGTTCCGGTCCCTTATTGGCACTTGCCAATGCCGGCATCAACACCCCGCGATGCTCATCCAAGACGGAACTCCAGGCCCCCTACGCCTCGCTCCAGCAAGGACTCCTCAAGCCAAGGAAAAAATCTAGCCGGGGCCGCAGCACCCCAAATATCCATCCTCCAGGCCACGGCAGATAACTATCCGCCAGCCTGGGCTGCATCCCAGAAGCAGCAACCGCTGAATCCCACGTCTTCGAACTCCAGTCTGTGGCTCCTTCTAATGCCACATCGACCTCCACAAACCGCTTACATAGCATGAGCACGTCTCCGCTAGCAGCTCAGCTCCAGTCCCAGCCTCCCATGGCCTCCATCACCACCATCCAGTACCAGAACCCAGGCCCAAACTCCCATGCTCCTGCCGATCTTCAACTCACTCCAATTTTTAATGCCCTTTTGTTAACCTGTCTATCCTCATAACCGTGCAAACCCAGCCCAAATCCACAAGCTATGTTCCGAGCTCCCCAAACAGATCTAACACCCTTCCCATCCCTATATCCACCAATTGCCTCCCCCTCCTTCCAGCAATCAAATCTGCATGAACTTTAACTCAGGACGTTGTTTAAGGCAGCAATGCTGTTTCATGCATGTTTGCAGTTTTTGCGGTGGTGCTCGCACCCATATTATGTGTCCTGTGTTAAAAGCAACCAATAAAAAAGATAAATCTCCTGTTAACATTTCTCGTCTATCTAGATAATTACAGCATCACCCTGACTCACAGTTCACCGACTATTTGCTGTCAGGTCTCTCCCACGGTTTCCACCCCTGCGTTCTCAAACTCCCTCCGCAAAGTCTCATCTGCCCTAATCTCCAGTCCGGCATCACAGAACCAGAAAACATAGATCTCTTAATCCAAAAAGAATTAGAAGCAAATTTCCTTATCGGCCCCTCTTCAACCCCACCGCTCAATATCTTCCACATTAGCCCCATAGGAATAGTTACCAGAAAATTCTTAGATAAAAAAAAACCTCATAATTGATCTGACCTCTCTGCACAAATCTCTCTTTCTGAGCATGAACAGCCTTATTCTGGTTGAAGAATTTTCTCTTAATTATCACAATATTGACCAAGCCATTTCCTTAATCTAAATTGGGAGTCGTAGAGCTTGGATGGCGCCATCTGGCCCAAACACCTTGATCGAATTCTTAGGCATCAATCTAGATTCTAAAAAATCCTAAGCATTCTTACCTAAAAAAATAATATTTCCAATTATTCCGATAGCTTCCAATCTCCTAGAGAGCACAAGTTGCTCCAAACATGAGCTCTTATCCACCCTCGATCACCTAAACTTCATGATGCGCATCAGCTAACAAGGCTGTCCTTTTATCACTCACCTCTTTTCCTTGTGTCCTCTGTTCACTAGCTGGAGGACAAGATATCTATATCTGAATGTTGCCTTAACAAACTAAGCCTTTGGGTTTCTTCTCTTAGACAATGAAACAGCATATCTTCTACAATGACTCAATTTCCTCTCCAGTAGATATCAATTTTTTTACTGACGCTGCTCAGTTTCAGAGAATTTTACAAAGATCAGTGGTTCGCTTTCACATAACCCCCAGCTGTTAGATCTGGTGCAGCCACAAAAATTCTCAGCCCTCTTTGAGTTATATCCCCTTGTTGTCGCAGCATCCCTGTAGGGTAAGAAATGGTTCGCTAATAACATTATCATCTACTGCAATAATGAGGCAATGGTTCATTGCATCAATAAAGGGCATTCCCATTCACCCACCCTAATAGCAAAACATATTCCTGGATCAAAAAACCAAATAGCTGACTCTCTTTCTCGTTTTGCTTTTCAGCAATTCAGGCAGCTGGCACCAGAGATGGAACTTCTCCCAAACCCATTTCCTCCCTATACTGCTTTAACATTCCCATAAGCCATCCATTGAACCATCTCCTAGAAAGTACAGTGCGACAGCTATGTATTAGTATAGCACCCCTCCTTGTTAAAGTCTTGCAATTTGGGGGGCTTCTTTATAGTAGTCCAGCTTTCTGGGATTGGGCTAGACGCTGAGGTCTTATTCCTCTCTGTCTCTCTTGATAGAGAGAATGCTGCTAGCGCAGACATCTTTCTGTCCTCAGAGCCATCTCCCTAGACAGCATGCCAAATATGTTTATTTTGATCTGTTTTTCTATGTGTGGATGCGAGCTTGTGAAAAAAAATTACCATTGGGTGAACATGGCCTTCTAGGATGTATTTGTAGTC
>CAIGQQ010030048.1:15820-33923 GCA_903798035.1 Danio albolineatus | reverse complement strand
CCCAGGGGACTGTGAGTTCCAGTAGCACCACTTGCTTTGTACTCTCTGATATTAGGACCATATCTGGCCTGAGTGTTGTGCTGGTGATGTGGACTGGAAACTTCAGTTGCCTCCCCAGGTCCACCTTCAGCTGCCAGTCACCTGCTGTAGATAGCAGACCAGCTGGGACCTTTGGCTGTGACTGAGGCTTCTCCCCAGCCCTGACGAAGACAATATATGGCCTTACTAGGGACTGTTGCTTGCTTTGCTGAATTCCGACGCATATGGTGTCGGCTACTGCCTTCAGCACCTGGTCATGACGCCATCGGTACCTCCCCTCTCCCAGTGCTTTCGGGCAGCAGCTCAAAATGTGCTCCAGCGACCCTCTTGCCGGGCACAGAGGACAGGATGGTGTTTCCACTAGCCCCCAGCAATGCAGATTAGCTGGGCTCGGTAAGACATCATACACTGACTGGATCAGAAACTTAAGTCTTGCTGGCTCATTTTGCTGAGTACATTTACATGGATCCATATTATCCATATTATCCTTTATCCATATTCCTTTGCTCATTAAACACACGCAGGGCCGGAGCAAGCTGAACTGGTGCTCTAGGCGAACGGTGATCACGCCGCCCTCAACCCGAAAATAAAAAGAAAGTGACCGGTTCGCGGACGAACGTGAGGACCCGGAGGGAGGGGGTAGGTGTCGCGGATTAAAGCGAGGACCGGGGGGTTCACTCACTATTCTGCCGCCTTTGTCGGCCGCCTAGGTCGCCTCTGTGGACACGCCGGCCCTGAACACATGTCGGCCACCACAACAGGAAATAAGAAAAAACTGCCACTGCGTTAAATGCGTTTTTTTTTTTACGCGTTCAATATTTCAAATGAAATCGGCGTGCGTTAACGTGCTAAATTTGGAAAGCCCTAATATATATATATATATATTGTGGCGGGTCGCCCAATGAGACATCAGCGTCCTCCTGGGAGCAGCGCACGGACGCCACCTGCACACAATTACGCTGATCGCTAACACCTGCACCTGATAGAGAAGAGACGCATAAAAGCCAGCGTGCGGATCAGATGAGGGAGAAGCCTCTCCGCTTTACACGAAGGCTCCCTGTTTGACTGGTGAGGCACAACGCGCCTATTATTCATTAAAATCCCCGCAAAATGATGATTATGAGATATTGAAGAGAGAGATTTTAGCTAGGATTGGACTTTCTCCCATCAGCGCAGCCCAACAGTTCTGGCAATGGGCGTATGATGAGCAGGTCCCCGCCCGAGTTCAAGCCACACAGCTCTCCAGGCTGGCACAGCTCTGGTTGCTGTCGGGGAACACCACCGCCTTCCAGGTCGCTGAGCAAGTGGTGATCGACCGCCTGCTCCGAGCCCTCCCCAGGAAGCTCCGCCGGCCGGTAAGCATGAAGAACCCCAACAGCCTGGCGGAGCTAGTGGAAGCAGTGGAACTGGCGGAGGCATCACTGGCCCGAGATGCAGGAGAGCGAGCGGCTGCAGTCCCCCGAAGGGTACCCCAGGAGCGACGCTCGCCGGAGGGCACCTCGCGAGCATTGAGCAGGCCGGCGGCCCCTTCCATCATCGACGAGCCCATGCCAACGGAGCCTCAGTCACCAGGGACCCGCGCATGGATGGCTGGCTGCATCGTTCATCACACGGTGCCAATCGGAGCCCCGCAGCGGATGATCAAAATCGGAGGCAAGCAGCTGATGGCAGTTCTGGACTCAGGATCGGCGATTACACTGGTACAGCCACATATCATCCCTCCCCGCACTGACTCGAAAGCGACAATGCCTATCACGTGTGTACACGGAGAAACAAGGCATGTACCCACAAGACGGATCACGGTGGCGGCAGAGGCAGGCGCCTGGCCGATGGAAGTTGGAATAGTTCGTGACCTACCAGTCCCGATGCTATTGGGGAGAGATTACCCCGGGTTCCAGCAGCTTCTATCCGCCACGATGCAGCTAGCCGGACCGCGACAGAAGGGACGGGCTCGCTCAAGGAGAAAAGGGGGCCGTCCGACCGTCATGCTGGCCACAGACAGCGAGCGAGAGGGTGAGTGTAATGTATCAGATCCTCACCCCTTTTTCAATCTGTTCCAGAACATTACTACCGGAGGAGAGTTCGGGAGGGAACAGCGAGAAGATGACCGTCTAAAGCACTGCTGGAAGACGGTCCGGGAGATGGACGGGGAAGTGCGAATCCCGGGACCTCACCCTCTCCCATACTTTGTGGTCAGAAAAGGCCTGCTTTACTGTATCGCACAGCGGAGGGGGGAAAAGAAAAGTCTTCTGGTAGTGCCGAAGCAGAAAACGGAGACGATTATGGAGCTGGCGCACTCCCACCCGATGGCGGGACATCTGGGAGCTGAAAACACCCTCCAACGTATCCGGGATCGCTTTCACTGGCCGGGCATGGAGGCGGAAGTGAAGAGGTTCTGCCGGGAGTGCGCCACATGCCAGAAGACGTCCCCGAAGAAGCCCCCCCCCAGCCCGCTAATACCCCTCCCGATCATAGAGGTGCCCTTCGAGCGCATTGGGATGGACCTGGTGGGCCCGCTGCCGAAATCCGCCCGAGGTCACCAACACATCCTGGTCATCGTTGACTATGCCACCAGGTACCCCGAGGCGATTCCCCTCCGAGTGGCCAACGCCAAATCCATCGCGAAGGAGCTCGTACTCTTCATCAGTAGAGTGGGGATTCCCTCGGAGATACTGACTGATCAGGGCACCCCCTTCATGTCCCGGTTGATGAACGACCTCTGTCGACTACTCCGAGTGAAACAGCTCCGCACATCTGTTTACCATCCCCAGACCGATGGTCTGGTGGAGAGGTTTAACCAGACCTTGAAACAGATGTTGCGGCGGGTAGTCGCAGAGGATGGGCGTGACTGGGACCTCATGCTCCCGTATGTGCTCTTCGGAATACGGGAAATACCACAAGCATCCACCGGCTTCACGCCATTTGAGCTGCTGTTCGGGAGACAGCCCCGAGGATTGTTGGATGTGGCCCGAGAGACATGGGAACAGGAACCGGCCCCTCACCGCAGCGTCATAGAGCATGTACGGGACATGAGGGAGCGCATAGACCGAGTGATGCCTCTGGTCCGCGAACATCTGGCGGCCTCCCAGCGCGCCCAGCAAAGGCTGTATGACCGGCCCGCACAGCCCCGTCAATTCCAGCCTGGTGACAAAGTGCTAATTCTGGTTCCCACCACGACAGCGAAATTCCTGGCCTCCTGGCAGGGGCCGGGCACCATCGTGGAGAAAGTCGGGCCGGTTAATTATAAAGTTCGTCAGCCGGGCCGTCGACGTGAGGAGAAGGTCTACCACATCAATCTCCTGAAGAGGTGGGCAGCACCCCAAGAAGACATGGTGGCCTTCACTCACAGCTCCCCGCCGATAGTGTGTATGGGAGAACATCTGTCGGCGGGTCAGAAGACCGAGCTGGACTCCCTGGTCAGTCAGTTCCAGGATGTGTTCAGCGAGCGACCCGGGCGGACGATACTCACCCAGCATACCATCCGGACTCCCCCTGGCCAAATAGTTCGGCAGCGGCCCTACCGGGTACCAGAGGCCCGCCGGCAGGCTATCGAGGAAGAGATATCACGGATGGAGAAGTTGGGAGTAATTGAACCATCACGTAGCCCCTGGTCCAGCCCGATCGTGATGGTACCGAAGAAGGACGGCACCCTCCGCTTCTGCAACGACTTCCGCAAACTCAATGAAATCTCGAGTTTCGACGGATACCCAATGCCCAGAGTGGATGAGTTGCTAGACCGTCTCGGTGGGGCCAGGTTCATATCCACATTAGACCTGACCAAAGGTTACTGGCAGATTCCGTTAAAAGAAGAGGATAAAGAAAAGACCGCTTTCAGCACTCCTTCCGGTCACTGGCATTATCGGGTCCTTCCCTTCGGGTTGCATGGGGCACCCGCTACGTTCCAGCGACTAATGGACATTTTGCTCCGGCCCCACCAAGATTACGCCGCCGCTTACCTCGACGACGTAATCATCCACTCTGAGCGTTGGGAGGACCACCTGGACCGGTTGCGGAGGGTGCTGATGGAGCTCCATCGGGCTGGGCTAACAGCCAACCCCAACAAATGTCATCTGGGTCTAGCGGAAGCACGCTACCTGGGTTTCCAAGTGGGAAGGGGATTGATCAAGCCACAAACCAACAAAATTGAAGCGGTCCAGCAGGCGGTACGGCCAACAAACAAAACCCAGGTACGTGCTTTTCTGGGGTTGGCTGGGTAATACCGCTGCTTTATTCCCAACTTCTCTTCGATAGCCTGTCCCCTGTCCGACCTGACGAAGAAGGGGCAGCCTGAGAAGATACAGTGGTCTGCAGAGGCTGAAGAGGCGTTCCAGACGCTGAAGACGGCGCTAACATCAGCACCAGTCCTCTACGCTCCGGATTTTGGCTGCCCCTTCATCCTACACACAGACGCTTCCGACACAGGGCTGGGTGCGGTCCTGTCACAGGTCCGAAATGGAGAAGAGCACCCAGTCACTTACATCAGCCGGAAGCTCACATCCGCAGAGACCAGGTACGCAGCCGTGGAAAAGGAAGCCCTGGCCATCAAATGGGCAGTCCTGGAGCTGCGGTACTATCTGCTCGGTAGGAGTTTCACGCTGGTGACCGACCACGCGCCCCTTCAATGGATGTCCCGGGCGAAGAACACCAATGCCCGCGTCACCAGGTGGTTCCTCGCGCTCCAGGACTTCCACTTCCGTGTCCAACATCGACCAGGAACATCCCACGGCAATGCGGATGGTCTCTCGCGGATGTGGTCAGGTTGGGCAGGCCTATCTCACCCTAATTTACCCCCCCCCCCCCCCCTTCTCACCTCTCTATTTCGCAGAAGGAGTCCCCGTACCAGGACGTCGCTTGGGGGGGGGAGTGTGGCGGGTCGCCCAATGAGACATCAGCGTCCTCCTGGGAGCAGCGCACGGACGCCACCTGCACACAATTACGCCGATCGCTAACACCTGCACCTGATAGAGAAGAGACGCATAAAAGCCAGCGTGCGGATCAGATGAGGGAGAAGCCTCTCCGCTTTACACGAAGCTAACGTCTCTCTCTCTCTCCCCTTTTTAGAAAGCACGGAGTGAATCCTACAAGCGATCGGCGTACTCACCACAGCACTTAAAGGACCATCTTTCACCCACCACCCACCATCTGGAGCACCTATCACCGGGGAAAAAGGACGAGCACTGAAGGCACCAGCACGCACACACTCACGCTTTGTAAATAAAAACCCTTCGGGGGTGTGTTCACAAGCAACTCGTGTATGCCTTTTCACTCCACCCTGCTACAATATATATTCATTCATTCATTTTCTTTTCGGCTTAGTCCCTTTATTAATCCGGGGTCGCCACAGCGGATTGAACCGCCAACTTATCCAGCATTTGTTTTACGCAGCGGATGCCCTTCCAGCCACAACCCATCTCTGGGAAACACATTCATACATTCTCATTCACACACATACACTATGGACAATTTAGCTTACCCAATTCACCTGTACCGCATGTCTTTGGACTGTGGGGGAAACCGGAGCACCCGGAGGAAACCCACGCAACCACGGGGAGAACATGTAAACTCCACACAGAAATGCCAACTGGCCTAGCCGGGGATCGAACCAGCGACCTTCTTGCTAAATACATGGAGCTAATTTAGACAAATGTTATTGTGAGGAAAATAATTAAACCATTATGGTAAATAGAGTTAAAATGACCTTTCTGAATAAAAGTTTAAAGTTTTATTGAGATGATTGTTGGTGATTGTATGGGTTTTGGCCAGATTGGGGAGCAAAAAAACATGAACAAAGGAAAATGAAGACGTGTTTAAAAAAGATTTAAGACCTACAACACAATATTTCAGTACATTTAATAGTTTAAGACCCCACAGAAACCCTGTTTAAACACAAAAGCCCTGGTAATTAGTTATTATAATAATGATGTAATTCTAACTCAGATACTATCTGTGAGAACTAGTAACAACTACTAGAAACAATTTTAAACCCATGAAGAAGTTGATGAAAAGGGGAATTGTGATCAACGTGACATATGCAAATGGAAAGTACTAAGCCAACACTCTCACCGTAATAACAGATATCTTCTGTGAGAATACTGTACGTCAAATATCTTCAGCTCAGCTCAACCTTTTTTAATTTATTGTTTTTATTTATTTTATATAGCGCCAGTGCTCAAGGACGCTTTACAAACAGTAGAAGAACAAGAAAAGCAATAACCTTAAGAATGACAAAAGGGAACATAGGAACAAGTAATGAAAGAAACTCATTCCTGTCTTTCAATGAGTGCTGATGTGCGTTTAGGAGAACTAGGCAGCACACTCAGGGCTGCAAGATGGATTTAATTTAGTATTCTTATTATTAAAATATATCTGAATGAGGATCAAATGACTGAGTTGGTCTTTGAGAATAATAAAATTAACCTGTTTGTTCCTGCGGATCTTCACGTTTGACTCTGAATGTTTCTTCAATCTTCATCTTCACTCTCCTCTTTAATAAACGGCATCTTTATAACAGTGTGGAGATCAGTCGCTTCAGCAGGAGTTTTTCTCTGCGTTTGGACACTTTATCCTGTTTAAAATGAACAAAACAATAAAAATGTTCAGTTTAAAATAAATAAAACAATGAACAGAAACAAAATAACTTCTCTTCAACACTTGCTTCAACAGTTTCTTTATATGAGAGTAATTAACAAACAGAAATCAGGTAAGTCTGAGCAAGAAACAACTGCCACAAATGACCTGATTAAAACTAGTTCTCCATTTCTTATATATGTTGTGATGTTTATTTAGAATGGACTGAAATTATGCTGTATAATAAACTAAACCTTCATTAAAACACTTATTACACACACATCTGTTACTTTTTTCAAACGTTATTCAGCTGTGCTCTTAATTGTTTTGTTTGTTTATTTTATTTTATTGTCTGCTTACAGCAACGTTGTCGCACTTTTTTGCTCAAGACAAATTTCCTCTCGGGGACAAATAAAGTTTAACAATCGCCCTCATATGAGTAAAATAGCACTACGTTGTATAAAGGGTTAAAATAATACTGTCAACAGCAGGTACATCATTTAGCATCGGGTGAAAAAACTGAAACTTTATTCAATCGTGTTATATCTGTGTAAAAGTTAAACAAACCTTTCTCTAGTTGAATCACAGCGCGGCAGCGGCGCAGCCTTATGACGTCATACGACACGCCAAAATAAAAGTCTTTTTGCCACTGTTGCCGTTATAATGATTTATTAATACAAATCTCCCTCGTTTTCCACCTTCCACTATATCTGCTCTCTCTCACACACACAGATATTCAGTATTTAAAACTGATCAAAACCTTTAAAGATTTTTAAGACAATTTTGAAAAACTTTAATCCACTTTATGATGATTTGCATGTCTAAAACACATTAATTCATATAAATATCCAAATTCCAAAGTCCAAATATAATCCTCGTAATTAACTTATCCTACCTGCTTCTGCAACTTCTTAATTAGTTTATTTTATTCATATGAATTGTCTTCTCTTTTTATCTGTATTCCACGTTTCCTGCCATTCTTTAGCAATATCTTCAGTAATTATATTTAATTTTACCTTTAATTATAGAAGCATTAAAGGGGTAGTGAAATACAATTATGACATTTACTCACCCTTCACTTGTTCCAAACCTGTTTGAGTTTCTTCTGCTGAATGCAAATGTAGAGAATACAGGGGCAGAAACAGCCACTATGGTTCAACAGTTCCTACTTTAGACATGGCTGCTTTTTTCAACATTTTCTGGCACACAAAGTGTTCTTGGAACTCGATTACAATTAAATTACTGAAGTCACATCGACTGTTTGACAATGTTTTTGGTTCCTTTTCTGGACTTTGAGCATCTCTGGACTCTTGCTGTCTATGACAGATGAGGAAGCTCTCAGATTTCATCTAAAGTGTCTTCATTTGTGTTCTGAAGATGAGCAAAGTTCTCAAGGGATTGAAACAACAGGTAGAGGGACAATCGTGCCCGAGTGCCTAGTGTACACTATAATGCACGCCTCTCACCAGTGCTTATATACAGCCACATCGCTCTGCTACTCATGTGATATTACTCATATATTCATTCATTTTCTTTTCGGCTTAGTCCCTTTATTAATCTGGAGTTGCCACAGTGGAATGAACCGCCAACTTAACCAGCACATATTTTATGCAGTGGATGCCCTTCCAGCTGCAACCCATCACCGGGAAACATCCATACACACTCATACACTACAGACAATTTAGCTTATCCAATTCACCTATAGCGCATGTCTTTTGGCTTGGGGGAAACCAGAACACCCGGAGGAAACCCACGCAAACTCCACACAGAAATGCCATCTGACCTAGCCGAGGCTCGAACCTGTGACCTTCTTGCTGTGAGGCAATCATGCTACCCACTGCACCACCGTAACACCTCATATTCAAATTAATACAGCACATAGAGGTCCATATTCCATTGTAATTATTTGAGGTATTAAAATGGTATTGCTGTAGAACTATGCTTACTAATGGTTGTCTATTTCTTTTTAAAAAATGTGAAAAGGCACCATTCAGATGTAACGACTGTAATGATTTGGGGAATCAAGCATGTATTGTTATAGACACCTCTGCTTATTTGTGTGAAGAGATGTAAGGCAGGTCCTGTTCATGTAATATGCTTTAGGCTATCAAGTTGGTGTTGGCATGAACAGCTATACCTGTTAGAAGGTTTCTTATATGTAAAACGGTCCTATTCAGTTAATGGTCTGGCCTGTCAGGCAGCTATTGATAAAGATGATTGCACATAATGATGAGCATTTATTTAAATGAAGATGTGACACAAGGCGCCACGGTGGCGTAGTGAGTAGCACGTTCGCCCCACAGCAAGAAGGTTGCTGGTTCGAACCCCGGCCGGGTCAGTTGGCATTTCTGTGTGGAGTTTGCATGTTCTCCCCGTGGTTGCGTGGGTTTCCTCCGGGTGCTCCGGTTTCCCCCACATGTGGTACAGGTGAATTGGGTAGGCTAAATTGTCCGTAGTGTATGAGTGTGTATGAATGTGTTTCCCAGAGATGGTTGCGGCTGGAAGGGCATCCGCTGTGTAAAACAAATGCTGGATAAGTTGGCGGTTCATTCCACTGTGGCGACCCCGGATTAATAAAAGGACTAAGCCGACAAGAAAATGAATGAATGAAAGATGTGACACAAATATTTAAAATTCATTGTTGCAAACAAGTTACAGGATTAAGTGCAGTTGTTGTTTTAGAGACGTCCATCACTGTAATCACACCATGGTGAAGAAGATGTCTGAGAAATGCTGTAGCTGGTGTAGGTGTATCAGGTTAATCCCAGTAAAAGTTATGCCTTGTATAGATATGAAAGTGAACTCTTGTCATTGAATTACCCTGTATAAACTGCATATACAATACATTTTACTTGTGATGTAATTATTTTCTAATTATAAATATATAGATGCATGACAGATTTGATAGTGGATAACACTACAGTTAAGACAAAATCGCATCACGTGAATTCTTTTCACATATAATTTTATTCTACATTATTGTATATAATTTGTACTGTTATAATAATGTGTGATTTATTACTTTTTATCAACTGTTTTTGGTTCTAAAACTAAGAAAAAAAGAGGATTCCCGCACTACTTTAGTTAAAGGAGAGACATGTATTGATATATCTCTTTATACTAAAAAATATTACAAGTTTGAGCTTTCTTACTTCTAGGTTACTGAAGTTTTTTTCACACCCTAAAAGTATAGTTTAGTATAGTTGCGGACCATGAGGCGTCTAGCTGTCTTTAATGATTTTGCTCTGTATTTTGAAACAAAGTTGTGACTACATTGCTCGCAGGTGGCTTAAACCGCAGCTTTAACTATATATTTTTTTTAGAAATTACATCGAGGTTAGATACAGATTAATTTATATGCCTGAATAAGACGGTAATGCTTGCAAAACAGAATATACAAGTTAGTCAAACTGAGAGTCAAAGTTGCTATTATTTATATACTTAAAAGATAGCGTTACAGGGACCCAAATCCTCCACAAAATTATTGTTGTTATTATTATTATTATTATTATATTCTACAGCGCTTCACGGCAATCGCGCACTGCACCTTTAAGGTGATTGAATATGGCGGCGCGGTGGCGTTGCTGTCAGTGGCGTTCTAAAAAAAGAATGTATTCGATGACGTTGATTAACTAGTGTGACCTGCATTAGTGTCTGACCATCGCTGACATTAGCGGTGTGTAAAGATCTTTCTAAAAGTATCATTTTAGCTTATTATATTTGTAGGTTATTATATGTGGTTGTTTCGACGTGCTTTTGATGAAGGACACTAAAGATTTTAGTATTTCTCTCTGTCATCTCGTTTCAGATTATCATTCTCTAATGAATGACTTTGGGGTCGTTAATATGCAGACTTCCAGCAGTGTTTGATTGACCGCAACATTTCCTAGTGAGATTACGTTCATTAATAATAATTAGCCTGTGTTGTCGAGATTGAACACAAGATGGCAGTGAAAGCAGTCATTTAATTTCTGAATGAATCTATAGGCTTTTCAGAAAGGTCTGTATTGAGCTCCATGAAGCAACAATATCGCCTAACTTGAATTCAACTGCTTATAAATTGTAACTTACTCTATTTTTTCTGCTGTAAAATATTACACTATGATTAAATAACTCTGTATGCCTACTTTTTTCCACGAGCTGTTTGGGTATTACGACTTCTGACCCTCGGTATACTCACTTGTTTTGCTGATTAGACTTCCCTATTTTACGTGTATTAAATTTTTTTTTTTTTTAACTTGCATCTTAAAAAGTTTTTTAAAATTTTTTTATTTAATGTTTATGTTAAGGGCGCCACGGTTGCATAGTGAGTAGCACGTTCGCCTCACAGCAAGAAGGTCGCTGGTTTGATCCCCGGCCGGGCCAGTTGGCATTTCTGTGTGGAGTTTGCATGTTTTCCCCGTGGTTGCGTGGGTTTCCTCCGGGTGCTCCGGTTTCCCCCACAGTCCAAAGACATGCGGTACAGGTGAATTGGGTAAGCTAAATTGTCCGTAGTGTATGTGTGTGAATGAGAATGTATGGATGTGTTTCCCAGAGATGGGTTGTGGCTGGAAGGGCATCTGCTGCGTAAAACAAAATGCTGGATAAGTTGGCGGTTCATTCCGCTGTGGCGACCCCTGATTAATAAAGGGACTAAGCCGAAAAGAAAATGAATGAATGAATGTTTATGTTAACAACAATTCATGAAATAGCTTGAAACATGATTTTTTGTACAGAATGAAACGTCAGAATGAAACGTCATATATAACTGTTTAACTCTTTAAAGAGTTAAACAGTTGTGCTTTACCCAGGTTTTACCACAGCTTAATATATTCAACCAATCTCCTGGTCAGCTTCGGGCACTATTAGCTAAGAATAAATCATTGAATAGGATTAGACTAGCATTTCGCTTTCAAATGAACAAATGTGTTTAAATATTTTTCCTTTTTAAATGGATAGTTCACCCAAAAAATGAAAATTGTCATCATTTACTCCACCTGTACTTGTTTCAAACTGTCTTTTTTTTTCTTCACACAAAAGAAGATATTTTGAAGAAAGCTGGAAACATGTAACCATTGACTTCCATAGTATTTGTTTTTTTCTTCTGTGGAAGTCAGTTACAAGTAAGTGATGTTAAATATATACTGCTAATAAATCAAAGAAACATTGACTTTCATTGTTTCTTTCCCTACATTTATTTAAATTTGGGTTGGGTGAATAATAGTACACGACTACACCACTGATTATTATATCAAATATTAAACATACTAGACTTTGATTTAATGCATTAATTCTGTTGTATATTTATTAATTGTTTTTGTAAATATTGTTCATATACTTAAATATTTTCAGTCATTTATTGTTGTTTTTTAATCAATAAGGATTTATCACACTGTTTAGTATTGAGTTGAGGGAATGAATATTGTCTCTTTCTTCACATACAATAAATTATAGTATTCTGGGTAATTTTCCCACAACACACTTTAATTTTTAATACTTTTCATGAGGTCCTACAAGTCATCGAGCAGGGAAAATGGTGAAAAATAATAATAACTGGAATAATAATTATTTATTACGTAGAAAATAACATCAGATAAAAGAAATGCTTTACATCAGGGGTGCTCAACCCCGTTCCTGGAGATCTACTTTCCTGCAGATTTCAGCTTCAACCCTGATCAAACACACCTGCCTTTAATTATTAAGTACTGTTCAGGTCCTAATTAATGAGTTCAGGTGTGATTGAACAGGGTTGGAGCTGAAATCTGCAGGAAGGTAGATCTCCAGGAACAGGGTTAAGCACCACTTCTTCACATTCTCGTTAGGGAGATTTTTCATTTCTCAAGCAAAAAACTGGAAATATCTGCAGCATTCGGTGCACAGTATTAGTGTTAGCAGAGACCGCCCTTTTTGAATTGTAACATCCATCTGGGAAAAAAATACACAAGTCACAAGCCAATTATTTTTGCTTTAACCTAAAAGCTGATATTTTAAATATTATGCAGATTAACTGACATTATAATTTTGAAAGATCCTATTTGTAATTATTACGAAACTTATTAACAGTTTTTAAACTGTTATTGTGTTACTGCTATTGCCTGTGGTAGCACTTTCAGAAAGATAATACAGTAATATGTACAGTTGACCTACATAGCACTAAAATATGTTACAAATTATAATTGCATTATATATGATACATTTTCTTTTAACATGTTTACTTTAAAGTGCTTTATTTTGCCAGAAAACTTTGCTAGAAAACTGTTCCAGAATGGTACAACACCACAGAAAATAAGAGCAAGCTGTAAATATCATTAAATAATGCTGTTGACACTCATTTTGATCAAATCAAACACTGAAATAATTGTTTGTTGGTGTAATAAGATGCCACATTGATTTATGCCATAAAACCTGGTAATTTTCAGGAGTCGCTTTTAATAAAATCAATAACCTTACTCGTGTCCGATGTTGCTACTTGCTAAAAAGATCTGGTCTGAGCATGCAGTTGGGTCTCTGGACCTGTCGCTTCACCCAACCCAACAGCAGGTGGCACTGTCTGAGAAAACGATAGGTCTGGAAGTGCAGGTCTGAGCGTGCAGGCATGAGTGTGCAGTTGGGTCTCCGGGCCTGGAGCTTCACCCCTACTCGTTTCTGTGGCAACGCTTCATGTTTGTCACATGACACACCGCAGCCACGATAGCGCTGTATGACAGATGTATTCCTTTTATTATGCTTTTCCGTTTTAATACAACATATATAAGTGAGTGTTTTTTTTGTTTAAAAGACGTATAAATGATCTTGATTGTGATCTATAACTAGAGATAGGCGTCACCATGTTTACTTGCGACCGACAGCCAGCTGGGAGCAGAATAGATTGAACTTTATTGTTACTTTCATTACGTGTATCTGTACACATCGCCATATTATACTTGAATAGATTATTTTATAGACTTCCATAGACTTTGTTTTACAAACTCTAAATGTATTTTACTAGCACATGTGTGTATTTACATGTCTAAGACATAAAATAAGCATTGGGTGGTTAAAAACACTGCATAATTGTGATAATATGACACGTCTTTCTCTGTTTCAGCGTAAGCCAATGCACCAAATCTCGGTTTGAATTTGTCACGTCATGCTTGTCGAGCTGGATAACGAGTAAACACCAGCAACAGGGACATTACGTGCCTCACTTCAAAACTGAACAAAATTAGGAATCTGAAGTGATTTACCCTGCTGTTGCTCCCTTCCTCCTCATCAAAGACTCCAACATGTTTGTGTTTCAGGTTGCGTGATCATTGCCGTGGTGCTCCTGTCATCACATTTGCATATTTGGCCGTTAACAAACTTGTTTATTCAGTGTGAAATGCTCCCACACCTTGGATGACTAGGGTCGCACATTTCTCTGCCGTCGCCAAGTATCTTTCCTCTAACGTTACCTCCGTTTGTTTTTTTGCTCCGTCTTGTCTATGAGACGCCAAACTCTGCTGGCATCAGTCAGAGAGGCAAACAGTTTTTTTTTAAAATAATCAAACGCGTCACACAACATGACGAATCAGTTATGAAATTCGTTGCCAACACTTTTAGTAATTGATTTTAATTGATTCGTTGTTGCAGCCCTAATTTGTTTCTCATCGTATTGTGAAAAAAGGGCTAAAATGAGTTTGTTCAGTTCATGTACTTTTATTTAACAGTAAAAATTCATTCATTCTGTGAAGTCATATAAACACATTTCCAATTGTAGCTGTACATTGTGTTCTACAATATGTTCATGTGCTTAAAAGGATAGTTCACACAAAATTCTGTCATCTTTTACTCATCCTTCACTTGTTCCAAAGCCGTTTAAGTTTTATTCTTCTGTAGTACACAAACAAAGATAATCTGAAAAAAGCTAGAAACCTGTAACCATTGACTTCCATGGTATGTTTTCCCTACTATGGAAATCACTGGTTACAGGTGTACCAAATATCTTCTTTTGTGTTCAACAGGAAAAAAAAGAAACACTTAACTCGTGGGTTAGTAAATTTTCAGTTGTCGTTGAACTATTGCTTCAAGTCCAGATGTTAAAACAAGCTTTCATGTTCTCAAGGGTATTAACAACATATTTTGTAAGCTTTAAGAATTTAAAACTGGGGTCAAGGTCATTTGCTCTTGTTTGAGTAGATGCCCTTGAGAGAAAATAAATAGGCAAACTGATTTTTTTTAAGTAGTATTGTACAGTATTTGCATTGTTTTGTTGTATTTTATAATGAAATTTGAATAAAAAAACTGTGTATTACTTGTGTATGTGTTTTAATACACTTAAAAAGATTTCAAGAGTTCACACTTAGCTGATGATTGATTATAAAGCTTGTTTGGCATGCTTTCCCGGGAGAGAGCCCTGAGCTCATAAGATCCTCGAGCCCGGGGCTCCCTCCCATTTGCAAGGCGAGAGCAGAGTTTGAGCTCAGGTAGATCTCGAGAACTCCCCTGCTGTAGTAGCTAATGAACAGATAGTGATTGCTCTTAAGAGATAACTACTTCCTAATAACTAGATAACTATTTTTTAGGGCAACCTTTCTCTTATTTTTTAAGTAAACTCAACTCATCCGGGCTTAGACAAGACCACAATTTTGAGGACTCTGCTCTCCATTGTGAAGCTTCATGTGAGTGCTGAGGCTGCTTTTATGTTTAAAGTCCTTTCCACACTCACTGCATCTAAAACGTTCCTCTCCTGCGTGAATCTTCATGTGTCGCCTAAAGGAGTCTTTGCGTGTGAGACTCTTTCCACACTGATCACATGTGAACACTATGGTTCCAGTGTGACCTTTCATGTGGTTTATGAGTCTAGCTTTACGTATGAAGCTCTTTCCACACTGAGCACATGGAAATGGCTTCCCTCAGGTGTGAGTTCTCATGTGGTAATTGAGTGAGTTTTTATATGGGAAACTTTTACCACACTCTGTGCATGTGTAAGGTTTCTCCCCAGTGTGAATCCTCATGTGGATGTTAAGGTCTTGTTTTCGAGCAAAACCTTTCCCACACCGTGTGCAAGTAAAACTTCTCTCTCCAGTGTGAGTGCTCATGTGGACTTTAAGGGTTCTACTTTGGTTAAAACTCTTTCTACACTGATTGCAAGAGTAAGGCTTCTCCCCATTGTGAATTCTCATGTGCACTGCAAGGTTTCCTGTATGACTGAAGCTTTTTCCACACTGTTGGCATGTGTACAGCCTCTCTCCAGTGTGAATTCTCATGTGGGTTTTCAAGTCATAGATTTCAGAAAAACTATTTTCACACTGTTTGCAGGTGTGCGGCTTCTCCCCAGTGTGAATTTTCATGTGCACTGCAAGGCTTCCTGTAGTATAGAAGCTTTTCCCACACTGCTGGCATGTGTACGGCCTCTCTCCAGTGTGAACTCTCATGTGGGTTTTAAAGCCTTGTATTTGACCAAAACTCTTTCCACACTGTTCACAGGTGTAAGGTTTCTCCCCTGTGTGAACTCTCATGTGAACATCAAGGCTTTGCTTTTGTCTGAAAGTCTTCCCACACTGTTTACAGCTGAAAGGCTTCTCTCCAGTGTGAATTCTCATGTGGACTTGAAGGTTGTTTTTTTCGGCTGAAACTGTTTCCACATTGACGACAAGTGAAATTACACCTAGACTTGGATTTCCGAGGTCTTCCGCGTGATTAAGTCTTTTTAGTCAGTGTGGGTTTTTCATCAGTCGTTATTTCTTGGGGTTTCTCAAACTGCTGTTTCTCTTTCACTTCATTCTGTTGACGAGTCTCTTCTTTCAGCACCATCAGGTCTTTAAAAAATTAAATAAAAAGTTAACTTTAGTATGAAGATACAAAGCGACAAGAAATAGATGTTTCACTCAAAAATTAACATGACCTCACCATTTACTCTCCGTCATGTGGTTTTAAACATTTCCTGTCTTCTAGGACACAAAAGCCAGCGTTTCTTTTAAAATATCTTCTTTTGTGTTCAGCAGAATCAAGAAGCTCATAAAGGTTTAAAACCACACGAGGGAGAGTGTGACGAGGTGTGATGGAATACAGGTCACAAAAAATATGGCAGATCCCTTATGTCCAAAATGTCATTTATTTAGTCTCCATTCCAATCATTGCTGTTCAACCTTACACAAAATGGTAGGGCACACTAGCACTATTTGCCTCCCACTGCAAAAGACCACCCTCAACAACCAACAGGTCTGGTGGCTTATATACTAGTTTCAGAAAGCAGCTGACGTAAAATAAGTCTTTGGTGTTCCCAGAATGTGTCTAAGGTTTCTGCTCAAAATTAGATCATATACCTTGCAGAATATTTAATTTTGGGGGTCAGAGGAAAACCAAGCTCTTTCTGTGCCTGTGGCTTTAAATGCAAATGATCAAATGCACTCGCTCTAGATTACTCGTGTTGTGTTCCCTCATGTGTATCTTCCACTGGATTTAAACATTTGTAACTTGCTTGGAAGACCCGATTGAGACAAATCCTGCATGTTCATAGCAAGTATGCATAATTCACACTTATATTTGTGAGTTTGCATTATTGTATATAACTTATACAAATGTTTCCCAGTACTGGGTTGCAGCTGGAATTGCAGCATCAAGCAGCATTAGGCATGGGCCAGTATAAGATTCTGACGGTATGATAACCTTGAACAAAACTATCATAGTTTCACGGTACTGTGATTACTGCTCTAAAATATATTCTTTTTAAATGTCTGGATAAAAATATTTTGGAGCAGTAAACATGTCCGGCTGAATCATTCAAATGAATCTTTGACTTCTGCTGTCTTCATTAGTTTCAAAATCACAGATTTCTTTACAGTTTAAAATGGCATCTTTGGATATCTTTTCTGCTGGAGATACTGTTGTCCTGAAAAATTAAAATAAAATAAAATAAATGAATAAAAAAACTTACAAATACTGAAGGAACGGTACAGCAGAAAATTCTGGCGGTTTTAAGCCCTTGATTTTTCCAAACTGTGGTATACATTGAAAATGGTTATCATCCCATGCCTAACACTGTTTTTAGGATTTAAAAATTAATTCTTCAAAAAAATTAAATAAAATTGCCTGCTGGTACGTGAAGAATATGGTCAATACTGATGAACTTTACACTCAAATGTTTGCATATCATCAGCATGCTGTAATCCATTTCTGAAGCAGCAAAAGTCACTTTTAGACTAGTTTGTTGGCCAGTTGTAGTCAGTGCAATGCTAAACGTTATTGTTCCACTATAATTTGTTTTGTCTCACGTCGTCCCACAACAACATCATATAGTTTAAAATACTGTACAATGTTTTATAATAATTAATTATTTTAGAGTCCATTTCATTCAGCATGTTTAATATTGGGGGCATCCACGTTTTTTTACAAACTTTAAACCAGGTTTTCTGCAAGTTTTACCAAGTTCAATTTAAGACTTTTTAAGACCATTATGACTGAAATTTCAGACTCAAAGGAATTTTTCAAATGGCCCAGACGGAAAAGATTTTTTTTTCCCTATCAAATATATTATAATTTAATACATTTATCAATA
>CAIGQQ010030047.1:590219-653123 GCA_903798035.1 Danio albolineatus | reverse complement strand
AGGAAAAAACTTCACCAATTGGCGAAAGTGAAGAATTAAAAAACCTTAAGAGAAACCAAGCTCAGTTGGGCACGACCATTTCTCCTGTGGCCAAACGTCTTGTGCAGAGCTGCAGTCTAGGCGTCGGGGCTGGAGAACGCTGGACGTCCATCACGGAGAGACCACAGGTGGGACACCGGGTGGTGAACAGGCTGGCCCTTCAGGAACAATGCCAGGACTCGTCTGTCACTAGGGTCTTACAGGGATCGGTGTAGGGGTCCAAGCTACATTAAATAGACCGATAAGGGATTTATTAGCTCATTTCAATGAATCGGATCTTGAAGATTCGAATCATTGATTCGACTCAATAGAGTCAGATTGAATCAGATTAAAAGATTCACAATTTATATACCATTTGTCTAGCAAATAGAAAAACAACGTGTTTACCAATCTTGCTTTATATTATTTACGTGGCCAACAACAATAACATAACACAGTATTGGGTTACCTTTAGCAAGGTAACAAAATCTACAGCTCGAGACAATGACTGATAAGCACATAAACGAGAACACAGGTCTTACAAAATGAGAACAAAGATTTATTGAGCCACACTACGATACATGAAACTAACTACGTAATAAGCAAACAACAAACAAACGCACACACACATTCACACAAAGGCAGTTCAAAGGATCACAGTCCCAAGTCCCAAATCAATTCTAGTACTTCTTACTAGAATTTAGAATCACACCTGAGAAACCATAAAAGCAGAGATTGAGCTCATCTTTAACTGCTTAAGAACAATCAGCACAAGATCAGTTAGAGACAACGTTATTTCATGTTACTTGCGATTTTGCTAAAGAAAATCTTGAGTCTCCCTCGCTGACTTGGCCTTGGTAAGCACGTCGGTCCTGATTGGGTGGTCACTCACTTCGGTGACGACTTTTGGGCTCACTCCCTCGTGATTGGCTGTTGTCTTGGGTTACTGAGGTGACACAGACTCTGAAGAGAGTCGGCTTGCGGTGGTTCGTGTGGTTTCAGCTATCTCGAAACCTAACAAGGTTGCATGGAAAGTTCTTGGTGACCCAATCTCGTGGCGGCGTGGTGTCCATGTGGGCGAGAGGGGGCAGAGTGCACAGCGTAGCTGATACAAAAGAAAAGATTTTACGGTTGCAGGGCGTTTTTAAGCAACCTGGTCTGGTCCATCCCTGTGGCTCCATCTTCCAATGAGCAGTGACCATAAAGGGCGGGTACACGCCCCGTATCATGTAGTAAAGGTCAATCATTAACAGAGAACGCATGTTGGTTTCACGTGGCAAAATCCCTTGTAAGTTTGTAACTCTTATATCAAATATTACAAAATATTACAAACTTCATTTACATCACTGTATTGCAAATGTCACTATCCTTAATTTAGTACCAAACACTAAACATTTCAGACACACACAGAACTTTTATCTGTTATAAGGGTTAAAACAACACTTTAATTAACCTGGTTGGCTGGAATTCACACAACATTTGAGGAAAACCTATAGCACATTATTTCAAAAGATGCATCTGCCTTCGTTTCGCATATTTCATAAGATTGTCTTCAATTTCATGTATGCATTAAAATGTATGCATCATGTATGCATGATGTCATCGAACGGCGCATGATGTCATCGGACGGCGCCGAGAATGGCCGCCGCGGTACGGAGCTCCTCAGCTGTTGCAATGTTTTTGTTTGTTTTTCCTGTTTTCTGTTCATCCAACGTGATCAGTTATACCAGGGATGAGCTGCCGGTTTTTGACTTCTCCGGCGTTTTGCAGAGCGTTGTCCTCAGTGGCGCGGCGGCTCAACGCTACAAACGATACAAGGCGCTTAGGTGCGGGAAGCGAGCAGGCGCGTTCGTCAAAAACAGACTGCATGGCTTCAGAATGCCGCTGCCTAGCATTCACCTGGCGAATCTCTGCTCTCTTCCTAACAAAATGGAGGAATTACTTCTGCTCGCATGCATAAATAAGGACTTTAACAACTCTGCTGCGCTGTGTTTCACGGAAACCTGGCTAAATGAAGCCATTCCGGACAGCGCATTACAACTACCGGACTTTCAGCTGTACAGTGTAGATCGCGACACGGAGGCAGCGGGGAAAACGTGCGGCGGTGGGACATGCTTTTAAATCAACAGAAGGTGGTGTACGGATGTAATTGTGTTAAAGAAGATGTGCTGTCCTGACGTGGAAGTGCTCTTCATTAACTGCAAGCCGTTCTACTAGTCGCGGGAGTTTTCCTCGTTTATTTTGATCACTGTTTACATCCCACCGCACGCGCACGTGAGTACTGCTTTGTTACTGCTGGCTGATCTTATCACAGAGACAGAACAAAAACACCCAGACTCTGTTTTTATCATTCTTGGGGGCTTTAACCAGGCAACACTCACACATGAGCTGCCTAAATTCAGACAGCACATTACATGCCCCACCAGAGACAATAACATTCTGGACCATTGCTACACAACAATAAAAGATGCATATCGCTCCATGGCCAGAGCAGCTCTAGGACTCTCCGATCACTGCCTGGTTCATCTTATACCAACTAACAGGCAAAAACTTAAAACTACTAAGCAAGTATTAAGGACTGTTAAGAGATGGACCAACGACACAGAGCAGGTCTTACAAGCCTGTTTTGAATGCACTGACTGGAGTGTTTTTGAAGCTGCAGCCACCGACCTGGACGAGCTCACAGAGACCTTAACATCATACATCAGTTTCTGTGAGGAGTTATGCATCCCTACCAGGATCTACTTGTCATTTAACAATGATAAACCATGGTTCACACCAAAACTTAGACAGCTTCGTCAGGTCAAAGAGGATGCCTACAGGAGTGGGAACAGGATTCTCTACAATAAAACCAGGGAAAACCAGGAACACTTTGACAAGGGAGATTTGTATGGCTAAAAAGAACTATGCCAAAAAGCTGGAAAACCAGTTTTCTGCTAGCGACCCTGCATTAGTGTGGACTGGCCTGAGAACCATTACGAATTACAAAACATCTCCCCCCAGTATCGATGGCAGTAAACTTCTTGCTAACGACCTGAACATGTTCTACTGCAGATTTGACACCTTCGACCAGACACCCCCTACACAGCCATCAACACCTCTACCTACCTCCAGCCACACCCTCCCTGACCATCTTTCTACACAGCAATCAACACCTACAGACATCTCCCTCTCCCCCCTGATCTTCAGATCAGTGAGGATAATGTGCGTCAGGTCTTCAGTAAACAGAAGAGAAGGAAAGCGCCAGGCCCAGACGGTGTCTCACCAGCCTGTCTGAGAACCTGCGCTGACCAGCTGGCTCCCATTTTCTCACAGATCTTCAACAGATCATTGGAACAGCGCATAGTTCCATCCTGCTTCAAACGCTCCACCATCATCCCAATCCAGAAGAAACAAAAGATCACCGGACTCAACGACTACAGACCTGTTGCCTTAACATCTGTGGTCATGAAGTCATTTGAAAGACTGGTTCTAGCATATCTGAAAGACATCACTGGGCCTTTGCTGGACCCCCTGCAGTTTGCCTATAGAGCAAACCGGTCTGTGGATGATGCAGTCAACATGGGACTGCATTATACCCTTCAACACCTGGACAAACCAGGGAACTATGCAAGGATTCTGTTTGTGGAGTTTAGTTCTGCCTTCAACACCATCGTCCCATCACTGCTCGAGCACAAACTGACCCAGCTCTCTGTTCTTAGCTCTTAGCTCTGTCTGTCAGTGGATCACCAGCTTTCTGACAGATAGACAACAGCTAGTCAGAATGGGCAAAATCACATCTGACAGCCGTACCATCAGTACTGGTGCCCCCCAAGGATGTGTTCTCTCCCCACTGCTCTTCTCCCTGTTCACCAACGACTGCACCACAAAAGATCCCTCCGTCAAACTCCTGAAGTTTGCGGACGACACTACTGTTTTCGGCCTCATCCGGAACGGTGACGAGTCTGCATACAGACAGGAGGTAGAGCGGCTAGCTTTATGGTGCAGATACAACAACCTGGAGCTAAACACGCTCAAAACGGTGGAGATGATAGTGGACTTCAGGAGAAACCCCCCTGCACTCCCCCCACTCACCATCATGGACAGCACTGTGGCTGCAGTGGAGTCATTTAGGTTCCTGGGCACCACCATCTCTCAGGATCTGAAGTGGGACACTCACAAAGACTCTATTGTGAAGAAAGCCAAGCAGAGACTGTACTTCCTTCGTCAGCTGAGGAAGTTCAACCTGCCACAGGAGCTGCTTGTGCTCTTCAATCACCGTCTGGTTCGGCTCAGCAGCCAAATCTGACCTCCGTAGACTACAGCGAATAATCCAGACTGCTGAACAAATCACTGGCACTACCCTTCCTACACTTCAAGAACTGTACTCTTCCACAGTGAGTAAAAGGGCTCGCAAAATCACCCTGGACGCCTCACACCCAGCACACTTCCTGTTTGAACTGTTACCGTCTGGCCGGCGCTACAGAGCACCGAGCACAAAAACTGCCAGACACAGGAAAAGTTTCTTTCCTCAGGCCATCTACCTCATGAACAGTTAATATTTTTCCTATTGTGCCATAAACGTGCAATACTTTCTCATACGCACTTGTACACAGCACCTTATAATAATATACAATGCAATACTTCTTACGTATCTGTACACAGTACCTTATAACAATATACAATGCAATACTTCTCCTTACTCATTTGTACACAGCACCTTATAGCAATATATAATGCAATACTTCTTACGCATCTGTATACAGCACCTTATAGCAACATACAATGCAATACTTACGCTTTTGCACACAGCACCTTATAACCTGTATAATTATAACAATCTGTACTACATTTCAACATCCAGATTGTTGGACTGACTGCATCTCTGTTTAATGTGTATTGTCTTCTTTTTTTATATATATTTTTTCTGTGTTGTCACTTTATGTACACTGAAAACTTCTGTAGCCAAAGCAAATTCCTTGTGTGTGTGAAGCACACTTGGCAGTAAAACTGATTCTGATTCTGATTCTGAAAAATCCAGAGATCTCTGGTCTCTTTGTGGGCGGCAAACAGGATGCCCTCGAGGCGAGAACATGACCAGTGAGTCATTAAAACAGTCTCGTGACACAAAGCCTGCCGAAAATATCTGTAAAACTTCTTTGTCTAGATTTAATTGTTAACAAAGTTAGCCGAAGGATCTTTCGAACATCTGCACTAGTAAGACTCGAAATAGGGATCCTCTGTTCTGTTTTGGCATAGCCTTGGGCCTGGTCTAAATGAGAGGCAATGTGGCATCCGATTTCCAGTCCTGATTCGAACGGCCTGATTCGAACTGGTTTTAAAAGTTCTGCACATCTTCTGCAGTGAGTTCTTACATCGGTCTCATGCTTTCCACTGCAGCTGCTCAGGATACGGCCTGGTCCAGGATTATGGAAACCTCGGGGATAATAAAAAAAAACAGACCAACATAAGCGCAGATGCCATTCAAATTATAATGTCTTTTGGGAAGTGTTCCCGGCTCCGGTTGCCCTAAATAATGCAGACTAACAATCCTTTAGAGCAGGGTTGTCAAACTCAATTCCTGGAGGGCCGCAGCCCTGCACAGTTTAGTTCCAGCCCTGCTTCAACACACTTTCTGGTAGGTTTCAAATAAGCATGAAGCACTCACTTAGTTTGATCAAGTGTGTTTGATTAGGGTTGGAACTAACCTGTGCAGGGCTGCGGCCCTTCAGGAATTGAGTTTGACATCCCTGCTTTAGAGGATTTGGATTCCAAAGCATTTGTGTTTTATGCCCTTCCAGCCGCAACCCATCTCTGAGAAATAAGGTTCATTTGTTGATGTTAATGAATGCATTTACTAGCATGAACAAACAATAAACAATTTCATTTACTACAGTATTTGGTCATGTTAGCTGACGAATGTTTGGTCATGTTAGTTAATAAAAATACAGTTGTTCGTTGTTAGTTCATGTTAACTCACGGTACATTAACTAATGTTAACAAGCATTGACTTGGATGTTAATAATGCTTTAGTAAATGTTCAATTATGATTAATAAATGCTGTACAATTGATGTTCATTATTAGTTCATGTTTGTAAATGTATTAACTAATAAACCTTTTTGTAAATAAAACTGTAGTAAAATTATCTTTAAAACAGACAACATAAAATAAATTAAATTTAATTAACCTTTACGCTAGTTAACAACATACTGTACACAGTAGTACTAACTGCTTGATAAACAAATCTGTAATGCCTTAAAAACAGACAACATGAAAAAATGAAGATGAACTAACCTCAATTACAGTAAACGTAAATCAAAACCACCTATTCAGTTCTCCCGCTCAACTTCTTCGTGCGCGGAGTGAGCTCTGATTGGTTAGCATATTTCTCCCTAAAATTCTCCTCTAAAAATCAAAATAAATTAATAGATATAATTGCAGCCTTACGCGATTTAGAAATTGCATGTGCTTAAATCGCTTTTTTTTTTTTTGCGATTAATTGCACAGCCCAATGGTAAAGTCTCTGTTGCTTTAATTGCCACTTGTGTAATGGACTACGCATCTCTCTCTTGCTGTGTCTTCAGGTCATTTGTCCCCACGTGTATGATGGTATTGCTGGGATTACCAAGTTCCTCTTTGTCCAGCTGAAGAAGGGCACTAGCTGTGTTTGGGCACCAGCGTTTCAATGTTTTGTGACTGGGGAATAGTTGTTTTTCATTGATGTACTTGTCATTTGAGTCCATTAAAATAACAATTTCTGCTATTCTGGATGTGTTCTCCTGATCATCGGGGTGTTTGGGCTCATGTGTGTCTGCTCTCTGTGTGTTCGTCTCAGGTGGTGTCTTGGTGGTGCTCGATGTAGGCCGAGTGAGGGTTTCTGTATGTTCTCTCAGGCTTTGTATTTCTTTTACCCTGAGGATCAATTCCTCTTTTACAGTCTTCAGCTCAGCGTTAATGGTGTTTTTGTCCTGTTGTAACTTTTTATTTTTCCTCTCAGTTCTTTAACACTATCCTTGTATTCTCGTGTGAGCTGCTGCAGTTTGTTTTCAAGTTGTTGAAGGCGTTTGTTAGATGTAGTCTGTGACAGCACCAGTTCTCGGAGCGCCACAAGCTTTTGCATATCTGAGTGACTGACTGCTCCAGTTGGGCATCACAGTCCAGGACGGGCTCTTTCAGCTCCAGGTCCAGCTCCAGCCTGGAGCTCCTGCCTTTAGCGCTGCTGTCTTCTCTCTCTTGCTTAACCAGTGATTGTATCTCATTAAAGTTATCTTGAACAGAGATGAGACAGGCTTCATTTCCCTGAAACATTATTGTTCCATTTTGGTATATATTTATGGTTAAAATGGCACCCCATTGTATGTACATTATTGTTCCATTTTGGTATATATTTATGGTTAAAATGGCACCCCAGTGTATGTACAGGTGTGTTACTATATACAACATTATATGTGCAGCTGTCATGTGCAAATTGGCATGTAAAGTGTGTTGTTAAATAAGTGTATGTGTGGTTCCACGAACGTTATCATCAAGTGTTCATTAGATGGATTGCCTGAGGGAAGAAACTGTTTCTGTGTCGGGCTGTTCTGGTGCACAGTGCTCTGTAGCGACGACCAGAAGGTAACAGGCCAAAGAGGCAGTGTGCTGGGTGTGAGGGGTTTAGAATGATTTTGGCAGCCCTTCTGCTCGCTCTGGATAAGTACAGTTCTTGGAGAGTAGGGAGGGTTGTACCAATGATTCGCTCAGCAGTCTGTAGTGGCAATTTTTTTTAACGAGGCATCTCTCAGTGGTCAAGAAGACAAATTCTTACCCAAAGTGTCTTTTAAAGTTTTATTCTTTGCAAAGAAGGTCAGACAATCATACAGCAACGCAGGTTTCTGCAGAGTGTGAGACACCGAAACAGAGTGTGTTCTCTTTTTATCTAGTTTGCTAAGCTCACAAGGTCAGGAATGACATAGAGAATGAATCACAGTTACATCAACGCACAAATTTAACCTTTGATTGTCTATATTTCAGTCGTAACTACCACCTGAACATATAGCTTGTTAAATCACCATGTAGGTACCCAGATCTTGTTTGGCGATAAACAGATTTTAAAGTGGTCACACATAGCCTAATGTAAACAGTACATTCATAGAGAAATAAAAGAACAGACCTTTATAATGTATATAAATGAATTTCCACCACAATTCCTCTCTTTTTATCATTCATTGATAACATAACACTAAATTCATACTATATTAGCTTCTAAAACTATAGTTCATAATCATTAGGTTAATCATTTTAACAGGTTTCTGCACACACCATATACACCAGAGATATTTCAACCATTCTTCCCCATTAAGGTTTTTACTTTCCAAAATATCCCCCTTCCCTGGAAGCCGGGCTAAACGAATAATCACTGTTATTGCGCTGCCCAACCGAAGTCGGACCCTCAGTCACCCCCAGAGGTTCAAACCACAGAAATTGCCTGTTAATTTTACACTACTGTTATTTCATACACCTAGTAAATTCTGTTAAACATTGATTCAATCAGTTACAAATCACTAATACTCTAAATCATTAGTTCATCATATCATCGTATCAATATCATCATCCACAAACTCATTGTTGTTAATGCACTCTTAAACATACATCACATTTACATTCTTCCCTCAATTATCATGTAAATTGTCACTCTTTTAAGATTGGTTACAGAACATATTAACTTATGCAAAATTCTGTTTTTTTGTTTTTGTTTGGATAGACCCAAAATACACATAAGCAAGCAAATAGACATTTTTACACTTGAAATAGTCAAATCTTTGTAAAATTCTCCAATTAAGTAACAGCCGTCACCTAATTTTTACTCTTAATTGATTTACAGTTTTTCCATATCCACATAGCTGTCGCTATCATCAAAGTCATAGTCAAAATCATCATCCATGTCAATGTTCATTCCCCCTTCATTAACAGTTATCCTTACCATCTGATGTGATGTTGACGCTGTAATCAATCCACTCACTGATCATGATACAAATCTAAATATACATGCCAGACAACAGAATATCATTAGACCTATTCCTAGTATAGGTAACACTACATTACAGACCCAATAAATCTAATCTTCCCATTTGAATGACAACCAGTCTAGCCATGAACTGCTAGCTCTTTTTTTGGCACTTTTACGGCCATTCTCATGTGGGCTACAATGTCAGTGATATTTTGGTTGTAATCAGGTTAATGAAAACAACAGAACACTCAGTGATAGCAGCAACAACAGTGTGGCTTGTCTCAATCCACACATTTCAGGTACTTGGAATGGATGTCAACGAAGCTTTCCATCCATCTTCAGTTTGGCCTGATGGTCAAGCACAGCTGTTCACCTCTCTTTTGGTCGCTTTCTCCTCCAGTCTGTGTCTTGCTTTGGTGTTAAACTCAGAAGTTACTGTTTCACACACCTCTTGACTTTGCTGTTGTTTCTCCGCAGCTGTGACCTTGCTTCACTCAGATAGCAACTCGCTGTTTTCCTCAGACATCTTTAGAGCCTCTCTTTCTCTCCTACTGCCTCGTTGTATCCTCCTCAGATGATGGAACCCCTTCTGCGATGGCTAGCTTTCACCCACATCGATCTTTCCGCAACCTTCACCGCTGTTTCAGTGGTCGGTAGCACTTGGAACGGACCCAACCAACGTTTCGCTCTCCAGCTCTTTCTCCTCAGATCCCTCATCACCACGAAATCGCCAGGCCTCAGATTGTGCAGCGGCCTCTCTGCGGACTTCCCCTGTGTAGCTTTAACCTGTACACAGACATTAGACAACAGAGAAGACATTGATACACAATAATTCAACATGTCATTTTCACACACATCCGTTGACGGCAACTGCTGTTTTCCTTCATTCACACCTATATGCGGTGGTTTGCCAAAGAGAATTTTAAACGGGCTCAAATTCATTTTTTTGGTCTTTTTCTCATTCTCATATACATCAAGACTATTAGTAGAGCTTTAATCCATGTTAGTCATGTGTCTTCACAACATTTTGCCAATTTGTTTTTTAGTGTACCATTTTCTCTTTCAACAGCTCCACCTGAAGCTGGATGGTAGCTACAGTTTGTTCTCAAATCAATTCCCAAAAAGTGACCCACTTGTTTGATTTCATCATTAACAAAATGAGTACCGTCTCTCAACTTATTCCCCATCTCGGGACGATCTCTGTCAGTAACGCTTTTGCCAATTTGTGTATTTCAAATTACACATCGTCTACAGAAATTGTCCGCAAATGTGGTAAACCCCTTCATGAACCACAGTTCTGTCATTTGAGCAACCATTGCTGTTTTCGACGCATGATCTTTACCATGAATTAATGTCACATAGTGTTGGAAAAAATGTTTTGGTAAACAAGCCTTGCCCTCAACTCTCTTTCACACATTTCACTCAGCCAGACTGTCTCCACTTGTTTTTCTCCAGTCCAGTCGCAAATGTTTACATCTCCTGTAAAGAAGAACAGATATCGTTGTTATTGTCAGCAGATAGCAAAGTACATTCAGAGCTGTCCTCGTCTCGGGGCGCAGCAACTTTTGCTGCTGCGTCTGCCCTCGGGTTACCTGCAGATACAAAATCTTTGTTGTTAGTGTGCGCTGCGCATTTGCACATGGCCAGTTTGCTAGGTAGTAAAATTCATTTAAGTGCAGCCATTGTAGGTGCACTTAAAGGAGCATGGAGTATTGGTCGACCATCAGATTTCAAAAAACTTCGTTGTTTCTATAAAGCCCCAAAATCATGAGCTACCCCAAACGCATATCTTAAATCAGTATAAATTGTGACTTCTTTTTCTGCCATCAATTTTTTTACATGCTTCTGTCAAATCCACAAGCTATACAGCATGTGCAGAATAGTGCTCTGGTAATTTCCCAGAGACCATCACATCAAATTCAGTTGTCACATTGTAGCCAACCTTATTCTGGCCTGTTTGTGGATCTTTAAATGCCGAACCATCCACAAAGAGGACATTTTCACAGTTTTCCAGTGGCTCGTCATGAGAGGTCAGGTCGTGGTGTACACACCTGATCAAGTGTTGTTATGCAACAATGGTGTTCTTCTCCATCTTCCTCAGTAGGAAGAAGAGTAGCGGCGTTTAACCCTGTATATCGCTTAACGGTCACGTTTGCCATATCTACATAGCAAGATAGTGTGATATCGCAGCCAACAGGCTGTCAACAAATGCAATGTTTTTTGTTCTTGCAGTATCATGGACACTGCGTGTGTCACCATCAGTATCAAATCAGCATAACCAACAAAGTCATAACAGTTTTTTCCGCAGCCGCCACTGCTCTTAAGCAACGTGGCAGGCCTGCTGCTACAGGGTCAAGTTTGCTCAAAGTAGGCCACAGGTCACAGTCTACCACCGTGGTCCTGTAGGAGTAATGATGTCATAAACCCACACCTTTCATCTACCATCAGAACAAACGGTTTTGTTGGGACAGGTAGTCCCAGGAGCTTCAGCCATTTGTAATTTCATGTTTACAAATGCCTGCTTTGCCTCTGCTGTCAATTGTAATTTGTCAGTAAATGCCATCCCCTTCCCTAAAGTTAGGGCTCTCAGGGGCTGTTCCAAAATTGCATAATTTGGAATGAATGTGCGACAGTATGAGCACATTACCAAAAAAGACAACATTTGTTTTTTTTGTTAGTGGTTTTGGTACATCTTTTATACCTTTCACTCTTTTGTCAGACACAGATTTGCTGTCTGGAGTAATGACATGTCAAAAATGTTACTTTCTGTTTGACAAATTGCAGTTTAATTAAACTGACCTTGTGACCCTCCATAGCTAAGTGCTTCAGGAGAGACACAGTGTCACACACTAGTCTGTTCGTTTTCATCACAGACCAATAACTCGTTAACTTATTGCAAAATAACAGTTCCAGCTGTCATAGTCAAAGGTTCCAAACTTTTCAACAGGGCCTCATTATAAACAGTTAAAAGGATGAAAACCCTGACACAAACATGTAAAAGTGTAGCCTTTGCAATTAAAAATAAATGCAAACCAAAAACTGGCTATCTTTGTCCACTGGCACGCTGGAAAATGCATTTGCTAGGTCAACCACAGAATAAAATTGTGATTTTTCAGGAATTTGTGACAAAATCAAGTATGGGTTAGGAACCAATGGAGTTCTTTGCTTGACAGCTGCATTTACTGCTTGTAAATCTTGTGCCAAATGCCATTATGTTGGCATTTCATTATCCCTTATCTTTTTTTTTTCTTTTTCTTTTTTTTGAACAGGACAAAAAAGGTGTGCGGAATTGTTGCATGCGACAATAACACCTTGCTCCAGTAAAGCTTTAAATACTGCAGTGATGCCATCAATGGCTTCTTTCTTCAAAAGATGCTGTGCTTTGGCACTGCCTATGATCAGATTTGGGAGTAATTACCACTGGATCACAACCTTTAATTAAACCCATTTTATGTTTGCTTTTAGCCCACAATTCATTTGGCACTTCTGCTAAGGCCAGGAGAATGTCTACTGCATTAAAGTCAGCCATGCAAGGATTCTTCACACAAAGTTTGTCAATAGCAGTTATAGTTCTTAATACAGCTATTTCATTCATCCAGTCACACCTAAATGCTTTCAAGTGTTCGCTTTATTCTACCCCTCCTTTCTTTCCTCCCTGTCTGCTTCTTCAACACAGTTTCACAAACTGGTGAAACAGAAACAGTCAGACCAAGACTTATGTTTGGCCTTACAGACTGGTATGTGATACAGCCTGTTCTAACATGAGATAAAGTGAATGCTGCTTCTCTCTCAGAGACACAGAAATCACACAACAGAAATCATACACAAACTTTCTGTCCAGTATATCTTTTCTAAAACCAAAGTTTCATCCACCTGTGCCTAAACCCAAGTTTTCTCAAATTCCTTATCAATTACGACATGTGACGTACAATGCAGTTCACCAGGAGACATTATATCAATGTCGAAAGGTTTTACTCATTCTTTAGCCAATTAGAAAATTAAATCAGCCCATTCTTTGTTTTCAATCAGCCATTTATAGGCTCACTGTGGTGTCTGTGATTCAAACAGCAAGCAACAAAACTCCTCCCCTGCTTCCACTCTCACTCTTGAGGAATCTGCTGTTAGAACTAGGTTTAATTTACACAAAATATCCCTTCCCAGCAATGGAACGGGACATTTTGGTGAGCAAACAAACGCATGTTTAAAATCTTTGCCCCCCTCTGTCTCACAGGTCAGCGGAGCTGTAAATCGCTCAACAACTGTATGACCAGATGCAGACAGAGACTCGTGAAATTTGTTTGTCAAAGGCATTACACACTGCAGGTCACATGGTCATATGCAAGATCTGCTGGCTCCACTATCAGCCAGAAACTCAATCAAAGTTTTCTCAATCAACAGAATATCTTGGCACATTCAAAAATGCTTCATTATCAAAAAACAATACCATTCCATCAGGAAAATCATCAACGTTACTGTGATCAAAATTACAGTAGGAAATGCAAGCTTTTTCTTCATTGCAGATAGCAGAACAGATATCAGTGTATGTGTATATGTCTGTGTAGAAATGTGTCTGCATTTAAACTTGTTAGTAAAAAATGTTCACTTCCCTTTACTGTAGCTGTTGGCTGCTTGCCCAAACCCCCTCCGTTCTGCTCTTCCCTCTCCGCACATCAGCTCATCGATGTTGGTTTGCGCTCTTCGGGTCAATCCTTTGACCAAAGTCCATCTCGGTGGCAAGCGCAGACAATTGGTACAGTTTCTCGTCACATGTACCACAGGCTCTGCAAGTTTCATCGCCACCTGCCACATTCCAGTTTCCCCATCTTCTTTCTCACCCTTGACGCCTTTGAACTTGCGGTATCTTGGGTTTTCTGGTCTTGATGCTGTTCGTACAAGGGCCATAAGTAGCTCCTTCTCTGCTTTCTTCTTACTTCGCTCTTGCTTCGCTGTCAGCTTGTCTTCAGCATGTTGAGCACACGGCAGAATGTCTGTTAAACGTCCATTTCTCCAGTTCAAACAGATGTCCTCCGCTCGCTTGAGGTGGGAATTTCGTTGGTGCGGTCGGTCTTCTGAGAGGGCCGGTGTCAGTTGTCAGGGCTCACAGCTCAGCCACGGGATAGTGATGATACGGCGGAACATGTATAGAAACAGATTTATACAAAAAAAAGGGTTAGCAGGGCTAATCAGTCTTTCATTCACACTCTCACATTTTTCATTCGCTACTTTCTTCACCTCATCTCACCCATTCTTTTCCCTACATGCCAGCTGCCTTTGCAGCATTTTTCTCTGTCTCTTATCTGCCTCCCTCAGTCAACAATCAACAGTGTCTCCATACGACACACACACATGCTTTCTACAACAACCTATTCTGACTTTCCAATTTACTTTCTGACTCCTACACTGTTTAACCTAGGAACCTAGTCCCCGGAAAGTTTTTATACTTCATTAATTTTCCTATATTTTGCATGCCTTTTTCTCCATATAATTTTCCCATATTCCAAAACACCGGTGTATTATATTTTCTCACTTTACTTTGGGACTTCCCCATACTGGCCGCTACCCCTCTCTTTGGACTTTTTCGGTACCTATAATCTGCCGGACGTCTCCGACAGATTTCGATTTTTCACCTAAAATCGAAAAGTTAAGCTATCCAGCTCCAATGGGGCGCCCCTCAATTTCAACCTCCTCCTGGAAGTAAATCGCGCACTTGCCCCGGATTTCAACCCCCTCCTGGGAGTAAATCGCAGTTTGCTAGCCAAACGCAAATAATAGGTCTTGATCTTAGTCAGGCGCCAGATCTCACTTTTGTAAGGTCTTGATCTCAGTCAATTGCTAGATCTCACTTGTAAAAAGGTCTTGATCACAGCCAAATTGCTAGATCTCACTTGTGTAAGGTCTTGACCCCCGCCTGATGTCAAATCTTACTTGTTTAATTACGCTGCTATCCCACAGAGAAAGATCTGCCAGTATGGTGATGGCCCAAGTCACAGTGTAAAATCTTTTTAACTGCCCAATTAAGTACCCAAAACTGTTCAATTTTCCCTTAGTATAAACAAAGAATTTGTCTCTTACCAGAGAGTTTGGATGCCACTTGAGTTCCTTTTTCCCAGATGTCAGTGGGGTTCCTCTCCGGGCCCGGCGGTCGATCCCTCAACCCTCAACACATGGGGCAGGGCTGTGACACTAAGTCCCAGGATGATCAGTCACCGTCCGCAGGGTCCGAAAAAGTTCCTCCAAGACATCCCACTATTCTGACACCAAATTGTAGTGGCAATTTTTTTAACGAGGCGTCTCTCAGTGGTCAAGAAGACAAATTCTTACCCAAAGTGTCTTTTAAAGTTTTATTCTTTGCAAAGAAGGTCAGACAATCATACAGCAACGCAGGTTTCTGCAGAGTGTGAGACACCGAAACAGAGTGTGTTCTCTTTTTATCTAGTTTGCTAAGCTCACAAGGTCAGGAATGACATAGAGAATGAATCACAGTTACATCAACGCACAAATTTAACCTTTGATTGTCTATATTTCAGTCGTAACTACCACCTGAACATATAGCTTGTTAAATCACCATGTAGGTACCCAGATCTTGTTTGGCGATAAACAGATTTTAAAGTGGTCACACATAGCCTAATGTAAACAGTACATTCATAGAGAAATAAAAGAACAGACCTTTATAATGTATATAAATGAATTTCCACCACAAGTCCGAACTATTCGACGTAGTCTTCGAAGGTCAGATTTGGTAGCTGAGCTAAACCAGACATTTATTGAAGTGCAGATGACTGATTCAATGATGGAGGTGTATAACTTTTTCAGAAGCTCCTTTGGGAGGTTGAACTTCTTCAGCCGATGAAGAAAGTACAGCCTTTGTTGAGCTTTTTTGACAATGGAGTCAATGTGAGTGTCCCACTTCAGGTCCTGAGAGATGGTGGTGCCCAGGAACCTGAATGACTCCACTGCAGCCACAGTGTTGTCCATGATGCTCAGTGGGGGGAGAGCAGGGGGGTTTCTCCTGAAGTCCACTATCATCTCCACTGTTTTGAGCGTGTTCAGCTCCAGGTTGTTGTGACTGCACCAGAGAGGCCGGTCCCTAACCTCCTGTCTGTAAGCAGACTCGTCACCTTCCTGAATGAAGCCGATAAGAGTGGTGTCGTCTGCAAACTTTAGAAGCTTGACAGAGGGGTCCTTTGAGGTGCAGTTATTCATGTACAGAGAGAAGAGCAGAGGGGATAGGACACACCCCTGGGGGGCGCCAGTGCTAATTGTGCTGGTTAAGGATTTACCCAGCTGCTGCCTGTCCGTTAGGAAGCTAGTGATCCACTGACAGACAGAGGTGGGCACGGAAAGCAGAGTTAATTTAGGCAAGAGAAGTTTTGGGATGATGGTGTTAACTGATATGTTATTAATTGTGTTAATTGTTATTAATATCAGTGATATCATTCACTGATATGTTATTAATTTGTCTTTAATTTGAGGTTTTGTCTTCCCTAATATTTACAATAATGCTGCTTTTAAGTTGTTTATATTTAAAACTGATGGTCTGTAATGTTATGCTTTTTTGCTTATATCTTCAATTTATCATCACTATATTGTAGTTTTGTCTTATTTAGTCTTGCCTTGATTGAAGAGCTTGATCTTGTATGAATTCTTCGGTGATGTTTTGTTGTACTCGAAGATGTTTGCAGATGCTCAAAAAATTGCTGTCCTTATTTCTTTGTTTTCAAAAAAATATATGCATAAAAACAATGTCAGTTATTTTGTTATCCTTTTTGTATTTATCTTCAATTTATCTGTTTGTATCCAGTTTATCTTCGCTTTTATGTTGGTTTTGTCTGGGTTGGTTCCTTCTAGAGTTGAAAAAATTGTTGAGTTTTAGGAGCTGAAGTGGAGCATGATTTCTCATTCTCTCTCTCTCTCTCTCTCTCTCTCTCACCTGATTTCCGGTCTGAAGTGGGAGAGGTGTTTGCGGTGAGGGGAATCTATGGACTTTTCTACTTTCTATTCACTGTTTTCTTGAGGGATATTGATTTATTTACACACATATATTGTAGACGTGAGGTTGAAAATAAGTTTTGAACAACTCGCTGAGAAGTTTTTTGACCGAGCGGCGAGTGAATGGATGGCGTCGCACGTGGATGTGCGAGCGTCATCTCTGTCACTCCGTCACGGCATTAGATGCATCGCTCAAGCGGGAGTAACCGTGGAGGATGTTTTGCTGGAAGTAGCTGAACAAGTTGGACATGACAACATCGTTTCAGCGTCCAGGATGAATAAGGCCGTAGTAGTTTTTTTGAAGGAGGAACAGCTGGTAAATCGGTTGGTGGAAAGCGGAGTAGTGGTAAGTGGAGCTTTTATTATAGTTCAACCGTTAGTATCGCCAACTGTAAAAGTAACCATTTCAAACGTGCCACCTTTTATCCCTGATGATGATATAAAGCGTGAGTTATCAAGATTTGGAAAACTTGCAAGTGGAATCAAGATGATACCGCTTGGCTGTAAACATGAATCCCTGAAGCATGTGTTATCATTCAGGCGGCAGGTGTTTATGTTTCTGAATGAACCGACGCTAAATGTGTCTTTCCGTTGCGTGTACGAAGGTAAATCGTACATGCTATATGCGAGTACGGGGGAAATTAGATGTTTTGACTGCGGCTCTGTAGGACATGTCAGATTGTCATGCCCACATAGAGAAAGTGCAACAACAGACAGAAGTCAAAATAATGTAGAAAGCGTGATGCAAGAAAATGTGGAAGAAACCAGTGAGAATCAGATCGATCGCGAGGAGAAAATGTTAGAAAATGCTAATGCTGAGAGTGAGCTTAGGCATGCTGTTGAGATATCTGGGGTAACAGAAAATGATACCAATGAAATAAAAGAGGTCCAAGAAAAAATGTTGGAGGGAAATGTGGAAGAGGTAGAACAGGTGGAAATCCCAGGGAATGGCAAAAAAGTGACGTCAGATAACATCGGAGAATGCAGTGCTGGTGAAACAGTGGTTTTACAGTATAATCAAACAGGAATGGAGGATGTAGAAAGAGAGGAAGGAAACGATGATGATGCTCTGTCGGATATTTCAGATTTGTCTAATTTATCACAGATGGGTTGTGACGAGTCTTATTCATTAGAAGAGATTGATGAATTCTTGGATGAAACGTTTGGTAAAATAGTTGAGGTGAAAGATTACTTTGCTGATCTGAAGAAGTTTGAATGGTCTGTTTTGCATTGGATGAAAAATGTTGGAGAAGACAAACTAAATAAGCAGAAACGGTTTCGATTGAGAAAGTTTATCACGAGAATTAGGAAGGGGAAAGTTCCCAAAAAAAGGAAACATAAGTAATCTTGACTTAGGATGAGTAACGCACTATGGGTGATTCTTTCTCTTTTTTTCTCACTATACATTTTTTCCCTTTTTTGGAATCCGGCTATGGAGGCTGTCAGAGTAGGATCCTTAAATATAAATGGGGGAAGAGATAGGGTTAAAAGAGAAATGGTTTTGGAATTTATAAAATTAAATGAAGTAAAAGTTGTCTTTCTACAAGAAACACATTCTGATGGTAATGATGAAGTGGACTGGTATAGATGGTGGGAAGGAAAATGTAGTTTAAGTCATGGAACAAATTTTAGTATGGGAGTTGCAATTCTTTTCTCCAAGTCATTAGATTTAAATATTTTAATGACAAAAGAAATAGAAAAAGGTAGAGTTTTATTGGTTCTGGCAGAAATTAGAAATATGAAATTCCTTTTTGTTAATGTTTATGCCCCAAATATAGGAGTAAATCGTGAAACAACATTTCGAAAATTAGATGAAGCAATTAAAGAAATGGATGATGGAAATATATGTATTGTAATAGGAGGTGACTGGAACTGCACAACAAACTTTTTATTGGATAGAAATGGAGAAGAGTCCCATCCAAAATCTAGTAAACTACTTCTTGATATTGTAAATGGGTTGAGTTTAGTAGATGTATGGAGAAGTAGAAACACATTAGTGAAGCAATATACATGGGTAAAGATAGTAGATTCCTTGGTGACGGGAGCTAGATTGGATAGGTTATATATAAGAAAATCAGAGATGAACAGAGTTATTAATGCCAATATTTTTCCAAATGCTTTTTCAGACCATCATATGGTGACATTAGATTACAGTATAGTAAAAAGTTCAAAGCCAAAATTTTATTGGCATTTTAATGTAAAATTGTTACAGGATAAAGATTTTTATGAGAATTTTTGTGAATTTTGGGAAATTTGGAGGCAAAGGAAGAATGATTTTGAAAATCTAATTCAATGGTGGGAAGTGGGAGAAGCACAGATAAAAGTTTTTTGTCAACAATTTTCCTATAATGCCACATTCACTATCAAAAACAATGTAAAGAATTTGGAAAATGAGATCAATGAACTGGAAAAAAGATTGATTGAGGTTGATGATTGTGATTCTTGTAATGTTTTAAAAAGAAAGAGAATTGAACTGAAATCATTATTGGAAGAAAGAGTTAAAGGAGCACTTGTGAGAGCTAGAATATCTTCAATTAAAGAAATGGATGCTCCAACTGCTTATTTTTTTGGACTTGAACGTAAAGAAGCTAAAAAGAAATGTATGCTTCACTTAAGAAGAAAAAATGGAACAATTACTTCAGATCCAGTTGAAATGAGAAGGATGGGCATTGAATTTTATAAAGAACTGTTTGGAAAAGTGGAATGTGATGCTGCTTGTACAGACCTGTTGGTAAAAGATCTTCCTCAACTAAGACTTGAAGACCAGAACTCATTGGATGTTATGATTTCCTTTGATGAACTTTCTAAGGCTGTACAACAGCTTGCTACAGGAAAGTCACCAGGTGTGGACGGTTTACCGGCGGAATTTTATAAAGTTTTCTGGAGTATTTTAGGTGAAGATTTGTATGAAGTATTTTGCGAATGTTTTAAAAGAGGCTGTTTACCAATTAGTTGTCAGAGGGCTGTGTTATCTCTGCTACCAAAAAGTGGAGACCTTAGTTTGTTAAAGAACTGGCGTCCAGTATCTTTAATGTGTCTGGATTATAAAATATTATCTAAGGTTTTAGCTAATAGGATAAAGAATATTTTGCATAGTGTGGTGGAAAAAGAGCAAACTTACTGTATTCCGGGGCGTACTATATTCGACAATTTGTTTTTTATGAGGGATTCAATTGATGTGTCTATTAGAGATGAACTGAATGTTGGCTTTTTATCTATTGACCAAGAGAAGGCTTTTGATAGAGTGAATCATGAGTATCTTTTTAAGGTTTTAAAATCATTTGGTTTTGGAGACAATATCATATCTTGGATAAAACTGTTATATAAAGGGGCTGTAGTGATGCTTAAGATAGGAGGTGGTTTGAGTTGTCCAATACCTGCTGATAGAGGAATAAGACAAGGCTGTCCTCTATCAGGGCAACTTTATAGTTTAGCCATAGAACCATTATTGTGTAAGTTAAGAAATGAGCTAAAAGGGTTAAAGATCCTAGGGGATAATACTGGCTCAAGGTATTCCATCTCTGCCTACGCTGACGATGTTAATATTTTGATCACCTGTCAGAACGATGTGAAAAATGTGTGTGAAAACTTAAAACTGTATGAAAAAGCCTCTACAGCTAAGGTAAACTGGTCAAAATGTGAAGGTTTTCTGACAGGTTCTTGGATTGAAAATGGACCACCTAGACTTCCTGAAGGTTTAAAATGGGGAAGGGAAGGAATTAAAGTGTTGGGTGTGTTTTTAGGGAAAAATCGGTATAAAGAAAAAAATTGGGATGGTACACTGGAAAAGATTGTTGCCAAGTTGTCCAAATGGAATTGGCTATTACCTGAACTGTCCTATAGAGGCAGAGTATTAATTGTTAATAATCTGACAGCCTCTACGTTATGGCATAGACTGAATGTACTTGAACCGCCAGAGGAACTGATTAAGAAAATTCAGAAGAAATTGGTGGACTTTTTTTGGTCTGGGCAAAAATGGATTCCTGGGCCTGCACTTTATCTACCGGTGCATGAAGGAGGACAAAGTTTGATTGATGTGCGAAGTCGCATAAATTCTTTCCGGTTACAAGCAGCAAAGAGACTGTTATATGGAAAAAATGTTGGATGGATCAATATTGCCTGTGCACTTTTAAGAAAAACATCTGGATTATTGTATGACAAGCAACTTTTTTTATTGCAACTTGATGAAATGGATTTAACAGACATGACATCTTTTTATAAATCGATGATCAATGCATGGAAAAAGACATTTGTGATACATAGGAAAACTTTACAGCCTGAAGAATGGATAATGGGGGAACCATTGTTTCATAATCCAATGATGAAAACAAAGATTTTATCATCCCAATCTGTGAAAAACTGTTTTGTAAAGGCTGGATTAACCAAGCTGGGTGATCTAAGAAGTGGTGGTGGTTGGAGAACCACAGAGGACTTGCAAAGTGCTACTGGCTTTCAATCTCTACGCCTTCTGAGAAAAATTATGGAGGAGTTGTGGACAGTGATGCCAGGTGCATGTAGAGAGGTGCTGTCAAAGGAATTGGATGGGGACTATAAATTTCCACCTATTACGGTTTCTGCTTTTATTAATTATGGACATGAGGACGCTGGACACTCAATTCTTTCCTTTGAATATCCAAAGTTGAGTGAGTTTGAAGACATAAAAAAGAAAGACTTATATGTAACGTCTGTAAAAGTCACTCACCAGATTAAGTTAAGAGAAGTGAAGACTTGGAGGTGGTCAGATAATTTTGGGACATATTTTAAAGCAAATTGGAGGGCTTTGTATAAGCAGCCCATTGAGAAACGAACTGCAGACTTGCAATGGAAACTAATGTACGGGGCAATAGCTACAAACAGGCACGTGGAACACCTTAACCCAGTGGTAGGAAAAGAGTGTTTGTTTTGTGGAGTGGATGAAACAGTAAGTCATTTGTTTTTGGATTGTTTTAGGTTGAAGGGACTTTTTAATTTTTTAACACAATGTTTCACAGAGTTTGAAGAATGTTTTTCTCATCAATATTTTATAAGTGGTCCAAAATACAATTTTCAGGAAAGAAGGAAAAAATGTTTGCTAAATTTCATACTAGGGTCAGCTAAGTTGGCAATATGGAAAACCAGAAAAAATAAGAGATTGGGTACAGGTCCAATAAATGCTGAAATGGTCACAAAGGGGATGATAAATGCCAGAATAAAGATTGAATTTACATATTATAAATTAATAAAAGATATTGCACATTTTTCTGAAATTTGGTCAGTAGGAGGAGTTCTATGTACGGTTGATGAAATTGAAAGGTTGATTTTGAGTTTTTAAGAAAACTTTAGGAGGAAAAATGTATAATATGTAAGAATTGTTAATTGTCATGATTGTACGAAGAACAATGGTTTAATAAAGGTATTGTTAAGCCTCTCTCTCTCTCTCTCTCTCTCTCTCTCTCTCTCGTGCGCATGCATTTGTGTGTGTGGTGTGTGGGTCGGAGTGTTTGGTGAGTGCCTGAGATTTTTCCTTTCTCTTTTTTTTTCTTGCTTTTTGATATATTAGGCTTTGAAGAATACAGAAAGTCATTGTGGTTGAGCGAGGGAAGTTGCAGTGGCTGGATTTGTTTGTGTCTGGCCGCTGTTGCTTGTTTATTTTGAAATAATGGCGTTTGAAAACTTGATGCGCCGGCATGGCATTAAAGTGCCGGTCGGAGTTGAATGTTCCGTGGAGGATTGCAGCCTTGCGGTTGGAGAGGTTGTAGGACACAGGTGCATAAAGTCGGCATCAAGAATGAATAGTGCGATCGTAATGTTTCTGGAGTCAACTGAGAAAGTGAATGAAGTTGTTGAACAAGGGATTGTGATAAACGAAGAGCACATTAGTGTTTTTCAGTGTTTTCCAGCAAAGAAGGTGGTGATTTCAAACGTACCGCCGTTTATCAGTGATGAAGTTATAGAACGCGAATTAGCGAGACACGGGCAGATTGTGTCAGCAATAAAAAAGATCCCACTCGGTTGCAAATCCCCACTTTTGAAGCATGTTGTTTCTTTTCGTAGACAACTTTTCATGATTTTGAAGGGTGATATTGAGGAATTAAACTTGGCTTTGAAATTTAAAGTAGATGGGTTTGATTATGTAATCTTTGCTACAACAGAAACTATGAAGTGTTTTAAGTGTGGAGAAACAGCATATCGAGTCAGGTTTTGCCCTAAACAGAATACTGGTCATCAAAATGAAATGAACAAGCAAAACGAGGCACATGCCATAGAAGAAGTTGTGGCGTCTTCTGAAACACAAGTATCTAGGGAAGTTGTAACTGTGGTGAAAGAGAAAAACAATGTAGAGGAGGAGGAAGATGTGATTGACAAGGACTCAATAACAGTGGATGGGGAAATGATAAAAGAAGTGATAGAAGCTACAGCTGAGGAGGACAGTGTAATGATGGACGACGAGGAAACAGTGTTTAAGATCCCAGTTGTAAAAAGAAAATCAGAGCGGAAAGAAAAAGCTTCAAAACCAAAAAAACAAACAAAGAACAGTCAGGATTTAATTAACGAAATAGATGATGTTAGCACAGATGCTTCATCTGATGGCTATTTTACTGATGCTTCCTCTTTGTCTGGTTTTGGGGAAAAGGAACCATCAACTATTGCAAGCATATTGAGTGGAAGTCAGGAACAAAAATTGTACAATCTTGAGAAGATTCAGAAATTTTTGAGAATTACAAAAGGCAGGTGGAATATAAAGATAGAGGAGTTCTTTCCAGATTGTAATCTTTTCATCAGATCAGCTCAGACGCAAATGAGAGAAAAAGACTATGGGGGGTTGTCAAGTCCAGAGTATCATAGATTGAGAAAATTGGTACCAAAGGTACGGGATGATTTTCCTTACATTATATTAATAATTAATTTGAAGTTTGCAACCCTAAATTTAAATGGGGCAAGGGATATTAAAAAAAGAAGTCAATTGTTCCAATTAAATAAAATAAATAATATTGACATAATGTTTATTCAAGAAACTCATAGTAATATTTCAAATGAAGTTGAATGGAAAAGAGAATGGGATGGTTTGGTCATTCTTAGTCATAAAAGCAGTACAAGTGCTGGAGTAGGAATTTTATTTGCAAAACACTTTTTGCCAATCTCATATGAGCAAAGTTTGATGTTGCAACTTTTGTTTTTATTAATGTGTATGCACCAGTTAAGGCAACTGAAAGAATGTTGTTTTTAGAGACACTATCAAATAGTATACAAAATTGTGACTCTGATCAGTATCTTTTAGTTGCAGGAGACTTTAATTGTACTGCTAATGATAATGACAGAAATCATTTAGAGCCACATTTAGCTTCTAGGGTGGCTTTAAATAAATTGATTGAAACAAATGACTTAGTGGATGTGTGGAAAAACTTAAATGATAACATTAGACAATATACATGGTTACAAATAAGGGAGAGTATTATTTCTATGGCAAGACTGGATCATTTGTTTTGTTTTAAACATCAATTGCAAATAGTAAAATCATGTTGTATTAATCCTGTGTGTTTTTCTGATCATTCTATGGTAGTGGCAAATGTTTTTATACAGTTTTTAAAAATTAAAAGTGCTTACTGGGTTTTTAATAGTATGTTGTTACAAGATTTACATTTTAAATAAGTGTTGAAATTTTTTTGGAAGGAATGGAGAGTGAAAAAGGCTAAGTTTTCAAGTGTACAACAATGGTGGGATTTGGGGAAAAAACAAATACAACAACTTTGTGTACAATACAATTTCAATGTCACTCAAAATATGGTTAAAAAAATGAAATGTTTAGAAACAGAAATTGGCATTTTAAAAAATTCAGAATCATTGGCTGGAAATCAAGTTAATAATCTAATTGAAAAAAGGGCAGAATTAAGAGATCTGCTTGGCAGTAAAGCACAGGGGGCATTGATCAGATCTCGATTTCAGAATTTTACTGAAATGGATGCTCCATCAAAGTTTTTCTTCAGCCTAGAGAAGAAGAATGGTCAAAGTAGAATCATTCACTGTCTTCGGGCAGAAAATGGGCAAGAGCTCACAGAACCTGTGGATGTGCGCAGAAGGGCCGCAGGTTACTACAAGGATCTATATAAGTGTGAGTATGAAGAGGACCAAGAGCTTCTTCAAAGTTTTCTCAGAGGCCTACCTCAAGTACAGGAGGAGGCAGAGGGAATGATGGTGAGCCAACTATCTCTGGGAGAATTGCGCACTGCTTTATTGAGCATGGAAAATGGTCGAGCTCCAGGGTTAGATGGTCTAACCATTGATTTCTATAAGTCATTTTGGGATCTGCTGGGCAATGACTTATTTGGTAGTGTTTAATGAGAGCATTGCCAGAGGCAAACTGCCTTTGAGCTGCAGGAGGGCAGTACTGACCCTATTACCCAAAAAAGGAGACTTAAAAGAAATCAAAAACTGGAGGCCTGTTTCATTGCTCTGTGTTGATCTAAAAATGTTATCGAAAACTTTGGCCAACAGGTTGAAAAGTGTGATGAAGCAGATCGTACATGCGGATCAGTCATACTGTGTGCCAGGCAGATCCATTTTAGATAATATTGGGTTAATAAGAGACATGTTTGAAATATCAGAGATTACTGGACAAAATTTTGGCTTGATTTCATTAGATCAAGAAAAAGCTTTTGATCGAATTGAACACCAATATTTGTGGAATGTTTTTCAAAGTTTTGGATTTCCTCAAATTTATTGAGATGGTTAAAGTTTTATATGATGACATTGAAAGTGTAGTAAAGGTCAATGGTGGTTTAAGTGCCCCTTTGAAAGTGAAGAGGGGTATTAGACAAGGCTGTTCAATGTCAGGAATGGTGTATTGAATAGCGATCGAGCCTTTTTTTATGCAAATTGAGAGGAATTTTAGAAGGAGTGTCACTGTGTAGAGAAAATAGGTTTTATATATCTGCTTATGCAGATGATGTAATGGTGGCTGTAAAAGGTAATGATGACGTTGGAAAAATCGAAGTGGTTGTAGAAAAATATGGCAAAGTGTCTTCTGCAAAGGTGAATTGGTCAAAGTGTGCTGCTTTGGCAGTCGGTAGGTGGACACAGGAAAAACCAGTTCTGCCAGGTGGACTGGTGTGGTCTACTGGGGGTATAAAATATTTGGGGATATTTTTGGGGAATGAGCAATTTGTTAAGAAAAATTGGGAAGGGGTTTTAGAGGTGGTTGAAGGGAAACTAAAAAAATGGAAGTGGCTTTTGCCAAAAATGTCTTATCGAGGACGTACATTGACAATAAATAATCTGGTAGCAACAACCCTGTGGCATAGACTGGCGATTCTTGAGCCACCTGCAGGTCTGCTAGCAAGGGTTCAGGCCTTGATGGTTGACTTTTTCTGGGATAAGATGCACTGGGTGCCACAGTGTATTTTATATCTGACAAGAGATAAGGGTGGTCAAGGTCTTCTACATCTAGAAAGTAGAAAAACAGCTTTCAGATTACAGTTTATTCAAAAAATTCTGTATGGTCAAAAAGATGTATGGCAAGCAGGAATTAATCTAATTTTGGAAAAAGTGGGAGGTTTGGGATTGAGAAAAAACCTTTTTTGGATGAAATGTGAAGTGGGAGATTATCAAAGTCTGTCTTCATACTATCGAAGTGTCTTTAAAGCATGGTCACTGGTGCAAACTGAAAGGACTGTGTCAATGCCATCTTTGTATTGGTTTCTTGAAGAACCATTGGTCAAAGGAGCAAGGTTGGATGTAACTGGACGGACAATGTTTGGACTACAAAGAGTTTTAATTACAGCAAAAATGATCACTGTAAGACAATTGATGGAAGCAACTGGAAGTGGTTTTGAAAACGTGTTTGCTGTGGCTCAGACTTTGAAACTTAGATCACAGAGAACAGTGCTCTCTTTTTTGAACAATATAAAAGATTTGCTGAATGATGATGAAAAGATTTTTGCGAAGAACTATAATAATGGACGGTTTACACCCAAAGAAGAGGACAGTTTTCCGAATATGATTATTTCACCTTATTTTACTGAGGAGGAGCGCTCTCATAAGTTACTTGTTTCAGAAGGACTGATTTTTTGTTCTGTAAAAGGAAAAAAGTTGTATGAATTATGTGTTAAAAGTGCTTAATAAGGAAAAATTGAAAAATAGAGTTGAAACGCCATGGGCTGCTCATTTTGAAGTTGGAGATGATTGTAAACCAGTGTGGGAAATCATGTACAAGCCATCATTGACCAAAACAAATGGAGACTTACAATGGAGGATACTGCATGGAATAATTGCTGTTAATGCTTTTGTCAGCAAAATTAATTCATCAGTAGAAATTAGTTGTCCTTTTTGTGATCAAAGGGAAACCATTTTTCATTGTTTTGTACATTGTGAAAGGCTTAAAGATTTGTTTCTAATGTTTAGTTCTATGTTTGCGGATTTTAAGGTAATTTTTTCTATGATTGGTTTCATCTTTGGTTTTAAATTTGCAAAAAAGAAGAGAAAAAAAGAACTAATAATTAATTTTGTTGTAGGAAAAGCCAAAATGGCAATTTATATAACAAGAAAAGAAAGGATAGAGGGTGAAGTTTGTCGAGATGTGGTGCAAGTTTTTAAGAGTTTAATCAAAGTGAGAATCAAGTTTGATTTTGTTTTTTATAAGAATGTTAATAATATTGAAGAGTTTGAAAATGTGTGGATTTATAAAGATAAGTTGTGCTCTGTTAAAGATGGAGAACTAATATTTACAAAATGGCTTGAGTAAAATGTACCTTTGTAATAATGATATCTTTACTGTGGTATGAATTAAAGTAAGTTTTAAAAATAAAAATAAAAATCTCTGTCTCTCTCAATTCAATTCAATTCACTAGTTGCTTTATTGGCATGACAATTATTACAAATGTATTGCCAAAGCAGTTATAAAGTTTATATAAAAATAAAAGAACATACATATGTAATAAAAAAAACACAGTAAACACAGTAAATAGTCGAAGTAAAAAAATAAAAATAAATAAAATAAATAAATAAAAAACAAAAAAACTAAAACAAATTAAAGATATATACACATATTATTATCCAATATATCATATTATTATTCAATATATCATATTATTATTCAGTATATCATTTTATTATTTAATGTCATATCATTCATATATATCATATTATTATTCAATATATCATATTATTATTCAATTTATCATATCATTCATATATATCATATTATTATTCAATATATCATATCATTCATATATATCATATTATTATTCAATACATCATATCATTTATATATATCATATTATTCATTTATATCAATAAAAATAATAGTAGATCAGAAAACACTGTACATTTAACAATCAACATTGTAGAATAAAACTAATTAAAAAAAACAGTAATAATCAGTATATTTACAATGATTCAATTATAATCATCTAGATGTGTGTGTTTGTGTGTTTGCAAGCGCATCACTGATGTTTTTATTGGTCTCCTCTCTCTTTTTGTGACAGGCATTAATGTATTGTGCCGCTAGAAGAATACAGTCAGTTTTTTCCCCCAGTAAATACTGAAGCTGTGTTTTATTGTCTAACTCAGTGAATTGTGGGTAAATGCTCTGTAGTTTGGGGTAGAATGTTTCTCGGATGTGCTCGTAGTTTGTGCAGCGGGTGAGGAAGTGTTCCTCTGTTTCCACCTCTGCCTGGGCACAGTGTGGGCAGATGGGGCTCTCTCTGGGTTGCCAGTTCTGTCTGCATCGGCCCGTCTCTACAGTCAGACTGTGAGCACTCAGTCTGTATTTGGTCATTGTTGTTCTTAATTTACTGTCCTTTACTGCACTCAGATATGTTGCTGTGGTATAATCTCTATTAAGTAGGGCTGTGTATTGGCATGGGCCTCACGATACGATACATATCACGATACATGGGTCACGATACAATATATCGCGATATTGCGATACAATAAATATTGTGATATATTGCAATAGTTTGAATTAGTATGTGTGCCACATTATTTTAAATACTTGTTAAGGTCAGCAGATGAATTAAGATTACAATTCCAATTTATTTTCCATCTATTTCAATTCATTAGAACTGCACAGTGTAATTGAACAGAGAACTCATTGAAATATATTAAGTGCATATTGTTATTAAACACTTAAGTAAACTGTATATGGCACTAAAGTCACATATAATTGAAAGACTATTTTAATTTTATAAATAGTTTAAGTGGCAAAAAAATTAAGTGCATCAATTAACATAAAACTGAAACACAATGCTCGAATAAGCGGTAAACTGTTAGAAACTAAAGTTTCTCTGCAGTGTTACTGCCAGTATCACTCTCATGCATTGCTCGTGTCTACGCTTTCTGAGCCTTGTCTAGTGAGTTCGTTCTTACACCCCTATGATTGGTCACGCGCTCAACAGAAAAAGGCTGCGATTGGCTGTAACGCTCTGGCGCTGTTTACCGATGATAAACACTGATAAAAGGCAGTGGCGATCACAGATGATAGACGCAGAGGAGAAAACTCGTGTCTGTATCCAGAAGTATCGCTGTAACCCCCGAGTGGAGAGGAAAAGTTACACCAGCATGTCAGCTGGGCCACAGAGAGAGAGAGAGAGAGAGAAAAGGAGTACTTTCATTTTCTCAATGGCAGTGAAATAGGGGCTTCTGCTGTAAGTGTCAGTTGAAGACTGTGCAGCAAACACACACGCTGTCAAATTGTGCCCAGTTTCTGAGTTTTTAAGTAGTTGGAGCATTGTAAATACTCGCTCTCGCCTCCCTCGCCATAGTAAGCTACGGAGACATAGCGCACATGAGATAAATGACGTCAGTACATAATAACCGGTTATGATCTATTACTGAACCGATACCGAATTGTCCGCGTCTGCAGCTCTAAAAGCTAGAGGGCCTTTATATTTTCCACCATACACACACTTGTTTACTTCTGATACCGTAGTATTTATAGCGTTTTGTTGATAGCGAGTTAGCGACTTCTACTGGAGCAGAGAGGAGGTCGTGTGGTACAACATGGATCGATACTTGAGGTTAGACTATCGATACACTATCGTAAAATAAATTATCGCGATAGTTAGATGTATCGATATTTTTGCACAGCCCTACTATTAAGGTCTAAATAACACTGAAGTTTACTCTGTTTTCCTGCTGCTTCACTCCAGTAAATCAGATACTCTTCTTTTCTTACGTTTATCATTTGATTGGGCTTAATTTTGTGGATGAGCATATCGGTGTCCTGATGCTTCCTGCTGTTAGTCATATTTGTTGTGTTGGGTTGTGTTTGGAGCTTCAGGACCATCTGAATCAGGGGGCTTTTTTCAATGTCCATTTCTTGGTTTTTGAGGGCTTTAAAATGATAAGAGTTGGGGTCACTCATTTTAATGTGTTTCCAAAATTTAACGGCTTGTTTCTCAATGCACATGAGTAGAGGGTACTGACCTAATTCTGCCCTGCATGCATTGTTGGGTGTGTTCCTCTGTACCCTGAGGATGCTCCTACAGAACTCTGCATGTAGGCTTTCAACTGGATTCTTATCCCACTTCTCAAACTCGTGACTGAGGAGAGGACCCCACACTTCACTCCCATATAGCATATATATCGGTTCAATTACTGACTGGAAAATTTTGAGCCAGATTCGGACTGGGATTTCTATTTGTGTTGATTTTTTAATGGCATAAAAGGCCCTTCTCGCTTTCTCTTTCAGTTCATTCACAGCCAGATTTAGTTTTCCATTAGCACTTATCTTCAACCCAAGGTATGTGTAGCTTGTGGCAGGTTCAACTTTTGTCATACCAAGGGTGAAACTATGTTTCTTTCCCTGACATCTGGGTTTTTTCTGGAACATTAGGGTTTTGGTTTTCTTTGGGTTAACGGTCAGGGCCCAGGTCTGACAGAAGCTGTGCAGGATATCCAGCTGCTGCTGTAGACCCTCTTGTGTTGGCGACAGCAGGACCAGATCATCCGCAAACAGCAGGAACTTTACACTGGAGTCGTATAGTGTGAGACCCGGTGTATCTGCTTGCTCTAGGAGCATTGCCAATTGATGGATGTAAATATTGAAGAGGGTCGGTGACAGTGGACAGCCCTGTCTCACACCCCGTCCCTGAGTGAAGAATTCTGTTCGCTTATTTCCAATTTTAATTGCGCACTGAATGTTCGAATACATTGTTTTTATAACGTTGTATGTTTTACCGCCGATACCTGATTCTAGAAGTTTAGCCAGCAGACCTTCATGCCAAATTGAATCAAACGCTTTCTGAAAATCTACAAAGCAAGCAAATATTTTGTTTTTGTTTTGATTGACGTATTTGTCAATCAGAGTCTGAAGGGTGAAGATATGGTCTGAGGTTCTGTAATTTGGCAGAAACCCAATCTGACTTTTGCTGAGGACATTGTGCTCTGTAAGGAAGCGTATGAGTCTGGTGTTGATAATGCTGCACAACAGTTTTCCCAGATTACTGCTCACACAGATGCCTCTGTAATTATTAGGGTCTGATTTGTCTCCACTTTTGAATATGGGCGTTATTAATCCTATATTCCATTTGTCAGGAAAATGACCAACACTCAGAACCAAATTGAACAGTTTCATTATAGCCGACTGGAATTTGTGATTTATATTTTTAATCATTTCATTAAGGGTACCGTCTGGACCACTTGCCTTTTTTGTTGGTAGGACTTGTATTTTATCTAGTAGCTCTTTTTCAGTGATTAGGTAGTCTAACGGGTTTTGGTATTTGCCAAATATTTGCTCTGCATGGATTAATTTATTATATATATGCGATTGTTCAGTACTCATGTTTATTTTACTAAACAGTTTTTCAAAGTGTTTTTTCCAGGTGTCTCCGTGTTGTATTGTCAGCTCTTCATGTTTCTTTTTATTAAGGAGGTTCCAGTTGTCCCAGAAATTATTTGAATCAACAGATTCTTCAATTGTTTTAAGCTGTTTTTGGACATACTCTTCTTTCTTTTTCTGATTGTGTTTTTATATTTTTTTAAGCTCCTCGCAGTACCGAACACGTAAATCTGTATTCTCTGGTTGTCTGTGTTTTTGATTTGCTAGTTGTCTTAAGTTTTTCCTTATTGTTTTACAATCAAAGTCAAACCATTTTTCATTCTCTTGTTTCTGTTTAAAAGTTTTCTTAGTAGTTTTAATATTAGATATCGTTGCCAAATAATCAAATATGTAATTTATGTTTTCTACAGCTAGATTAACACCATCTTCATTATGAGGATACATTTTTTCCGCAAATCCATCCAAAAGTAGACATATTTGGGGGTCTTCAATTGCGTTCCTGTATCTGTCAGAGCTGTCTTGTACCCATCTATAACTATTTTTAATGTTATACAATTTACTGGTTTGTGAAAATATATTAGTACTTTTGTTCCTTTTTATATAAAGTGTAATTTGGCTGTGATCTGATAGAGGTGTTAGCGGTTTAACAGTGAATGCACTGAAAGAGAACAGATCTAAATCTGTGATCATGTAGTCAACTGTTGAGCTACCGAGATACGAACTATAGGTGTATCTGCCCAGAGAGTCTCCTCTCACCCTGCCATTGACCAGATACAGACCGAGGCTTCGACAGAGCTCAACTAGGAGCTTTCCGTTCTTGTTTATTTGGGCATCAGAGTTAGTCCTAGAGATATTTACACTGTTTTCTTGATAACTCTGTCCAAATATGTACTTATTCCCACTATCTGTGGTACAGTCAGTTAAGGTCCCTGTTCTAGCATTGAGATCTCCACACAGCAGTACACTTTCCTGGGTCTGGAAGTGGATTATTTGAGTCTGGATGGTCTCAAAGATGTTTTCATTGTAGTATGGAGATTTGGATGGAGGAATGTAAAGAGGACATAAGAATATGTCCTTTTGAGTTTGACTGAGGTGATTGTCAATTTTGAGCCAGATATGAGATTCTTCTTTTTTAATTAATTTGATGTATTTATCGATTTCCAGTTTATGCCAGATTATCGTGCCCCCCGAATCTCTACCATGTTAAATATTTCATGTTTTTTAGATGAAATAGATATTTCACAGTATCCTGGGGGGCAAAGAGTGACCTCATCAGTTCTGCGCCATGTTTCCTGAAGTATTATAATGTCTGTGTTTGAAATGCTTTTCTTAAAATCCAAGGTGTTAACTTTACAGCCAAGACTGGATGAGTTAACACCCTGAATATTCCACAGTGAGATCGTCAGCGGTTTCATTTGGTCAACAAACAATTTTAACATTTCTCTAGAATAGAACCAATCCATATAAACCATAAAATACCTAAATCATCTACATATACATTCATTATTATTATCAATCACATACAGACATTTATATCATTGAGATTATCTAGAGTGCAAGTAATTCTGAGTATTTTACTCACAACTATTCCATCATCCTTGTGCAGAGCAAATTGAGCATGTGTTTGATTTCTCTCAGACTGGTGCTGTGTGTGTCCACTAGTTGTTTTAGTGCTGCAGCGTAGCTCAGTTTTCCCTTTTCTTGTCTATGACTGCTGAGCTGTAGAGCAGGCGTCTGATTTGTCCAGATGTTTCCACCTATCACAGGGGCTCTCCTAAATCCAAGCTGGGATTCCTCTGCTGGGGATGTGGTGGCACTACCACTACTGCCATTGTTGATGGTGTTGTGGGGCCGGCTGAGGGTGTGGGGTCCGAGGGCGTAGGTATGCTGGCATTGGGCGTGGATGTTGAGGGTGTGCTGGTACAGGGCATGGGTGCTGATGGTGTGCTGGCACAAAGCGTGGTTGCTGATGGTGTGGGTGCACTGGCACAGGGCGTGGATGCTAAGGGTGTGGGTACACTGGCACAGGACGTGGGTGCTGATGGTCTGCTGGCATGGGGCGGGGGTGCTGATGGTGTGGGTGCACTGGCACAAGACATGGGTGCTGATGGTCTGCTGGCACACGCCGTGGGTGCTGATTGTCTGCTGGAACAGGGCGTGGATGTTGAGAGTGTGGGTGCACTGGCACATAACGTGGGTGCTGATGGTGTGTATAAGAGCCACAAGTTCATTGTTCTTATTTATGTTAAATTAATAATAATGTGAAAGGCAAAATTATTGTACTAAGTAATTGAATTTATAATATAGAGTATATGCTGATGTCACTTCCGGGAAAAGAAGAAGTTGTGTCAAGAAGATAGAAGCAAGACAGTTTTTTGACCGTGTATTATAGTTCATTTGAGTTGTTATTAAACAATTTTAGAAACGACATCATTGAACTATCTCATGTTACTCGAGTTCAAACCTGCTTATCAAAGAAAGAAACAAGACAAGATTGATGGCACAACAAAATTAGTCAAAAAACTTGCTCTATGGAAATGAAAATGAAAGAGCGCACGTGGCACGTTATGACTGACGGAAATTCATCCTTAAAGGTTCGTCTTTGAGTGATCTGAAATGACTCGCGATCGTGGATTATAAATAGTGAGCAATATTTCTCCGGTGGATTTAAAGCTGTTTAACAGGAAAGAACCTGACGACTGGCACGTATGAAACTGCACAACATGAGGTAACGGACTCTGATTCGGCTATATAATGATTCGATGCACATTTGAAGAAGCTGAAATGCATACGGTTCATGTAGAAAAGTATTACGTGTACTTTTAATTGTTGCAAACAGTTTGTGCATTGACTGAATGGAGATGGCTGAAGGAAGCGAAAGTGACGCTGCAGTTTTCGAACACAAGAGGGCGCAAAAACCCACACAAAAGGCTTTAGAGGAGAAATTGCACAGAATTACGGGATTGAGAAGAGCTAAATTATCAGCCCTTACCAGTAATATCAAAACCCTAGAAGGGTTGATGAATGATGATGAAAATCTGCAGAATGTGCATGACTTAATACAGCTGGACTTTACACAATTGTTAGCGGAGTTTACTGATTTAAATGTTCAAGTTCAAGATCTTTTGTCTGAAGAGGAAAGGATTGCAGACCAACACAACTGGTTTCAGCCTAAAATGGACTCCTTGAATATTTTCAGGAATAAAATGGAAAACTGGATAGCTGCTGTAGCTGAGAAAAATGACAACGTGGAAAAGGAGGATGATATTATGCCTCATGACAGTGTAACGCAGGTATCTTTGAACAAAAGTGAGTTTAAACAGCGGTGCGATTCAGTTACAAGTGGATCTGGTTGCTCCTCCGTATCATCTGCATATGCACGAGAAGAATCAAAACTAGCAGCTCTGTTAGCAAGGGCAGCATCATTAAAGAAAAAACAACAACTTGAAATTGAAAAGATGCAGCTCAAGGCAAAAATGGAGGAACTTGAAATAGAAACAGCGCTTGCAGAAAGTAATGCCAAATTAAAGGTCCTGAAAGAATATGACCATTCAGAGGATGGAAAAAGTAGTGTGCGGTCAAAGAAAAGAAAAGTAATCCACCATAAACAACTTGAACTGAGAACAGAGCAGAAAGAAAGCTCACCTTCTCATTCTACTGTGGCGAAGGATAAAGCAAAGTCCGTCTCAAATCCAAAGATACGTCCAGAAACAGGACTGAACGTACAAGTACCTGAGCACAGTGACTCTCCACAGGCAGACGATAGCATTATTCAAGTTATGCAGAAACAAAACGACTTGACTGAGTTGCTGGTGAGACAACAAAGACAAATTCAGCTGCCTAGTAAAGATATACAAGTGTTTACAGGTGATCCATTGACCTACAGATCCTTCATCAGGTCTTTCGAGCATACCATCGAAAATAAAACAGACAATGAAAAAGACAAATTGTATTATCTTGAACAATACACTGCAGGAGAGCCGCAAGAGATTGTCAGAAGCTGTGAATATATGCCGTCAAGCAGAGATTTTAAAGAAGCAAAGCGACTGCTCCAAAGGCATTATGGAGACGAGCTTATTATAGCAAGAGCTTATATAGATAAAGTTCAAAGGTGGCCTCAAATTAAGTCTGAAGATGGCAAAGCCTTGAGTGCTTATGCTCTATTCCTAGTTGGATGTCGTAATACACTGGAAGATGGGGAGTCCATAGAAGAGATGAACAGTCCTACCAATATGAGAGATGTAATTTCAAAATTACCATATAAAATGAAAGAAAGGTGGCGATCAGAAGCATATGACATCAAAGAAAGACAAGGAGTAAGAGCTAGATTTGCTCACTTGGTGGACTTCATTGATCGTCAAGCAAAAGTGGCCACGGACCCTTTCTTTGGAGACATACTGGACACCCGCAATGCTGTAACTGCAAAGGTGAATCAGAAGGAGAAATTTCCTGCTACTAAGGGAATAAGAAAGAGCAGCTTTGCAACCAACATATGCATGGAGGAAAGAAGGCCTCAAGAAACAGCAAGTAAGCTAGCTAGTCCAGCCAAGATGGTTAGCGCCTTTGAAAAACCATGTATGTTTTGCTCGAAAGGTCACACTCTTGAGGTATGCACTGAAATCAAAGAGCAGCCACATAGCCTACGTATGGACTTTTTGAAGTCAAAGGGCTTATGTTTTGGATGCTTAACTCGAGGTACTCTTAGTAAGATGTGCAGAAGGAGAATTGAATGTAAAGTATGCTCTCAAAGGCATCCAGACATTTTACATATGAAGGAGGATCGCACAGTGGCAAAGCAAGTTGAGACACCAGACAAAGGGATCTCATGTGCCCAGATTTCCCTTAGTCACCAGTCATGCAACTACACAGAGGCTGGAGAAGATAACTGTGTGCTGTCAATAGTGCCAGTTAAAGTCAAGTCAATCAAAGTGATAGATATGTGGAAACATACGCTTTCCTCGACGCTGGAAGTACAGCAACATTCTGCGCAGAAGAGATACGAAATAAGTTGAAATTAAAAGGAAAGCCAACTCAGATTCTATTGAGCACTATGTGTCAAGACAAGCCAGGTGAACAGAAGTTAGTTAGCAGTTTTATCCTCACTGACCTGGAAGTGTGTGGGCTAGAAGACACCAATTATATTGAACTACCTAAGGTCTACACACACTGCAATATTCCTGTTCAAAATGAGAACATTCCTAAACAAGAAGACATTCGAAAATGGCCATACTTAAGTGAAGTTAACATACCCTGTATTTCTGCAAATGTGGGACTTCTGATTGGTGCAAACAATCCAAAGGCAATGGAACCATGGCACATCATAAACAGCCAACAAGATGGACCATATGCTGTTAAAACTGCACTAGGTTGGGTAGTAAATGGAACCATTAAGAAAACAAACAATACAGAAAGGTCCAAACTGCCACATCATACAGTTAATCGTCTCTCTGTAGTGGAAATCGAAAAATTGTTGATCCAACAATATAACTCAGACTTTCCAGAACGCCTGTATGAAGAGAAAGAGGAAAAGTCACTGGAGGACAAAAGATTCATGCAGTTAATGCAGGAAAAGACTAAATTTGAGAATGGACATTACTGTGTGAAACTACCATTGAGAGATGAAACAGTCGCATGCCAAACAATCGATGTGTTGCTGAAATGCGTGCAGCTAACCTAAAAAGAAAGCTTCAAAGGAACTTACAATTGCTTGATGACTACACTAACTTCATGAAGGGCATAATAGAAAAAGGATATGCTGTCAGAGTTCCCACAGAACATCTTAATCGCAGTGACAACAAGGTGTGGTACATACCACACCATGGGGTGTATCACCTGAAGAAAAACAAAATTCGAGTGGTTTTTGATTGTACTGCTTCCTTTCAAGGTATGTCTCTAAACAGCCAATTGCTTCAAGGTCCAAACCTCACAAACACACTTATTGGTGTGCTCACCAGATTTAGAGAAGAATCGATCGCTGTGATGGCAGATGTGGAGTCAATGTTCTATCAGGTGAAAGTTATTGAGGAAGACGCAGATCTACTTCGCTTTCTTTGGTGGCCAGATGGCAATTTGAATGCACCTATAGAGGAATTCAGAATGATGGTGCACTTATTTGGTGCCACCTCATCTCCTAGCTGTGCCTCCTATGCACTGAGAAAGACAGCAGAGGACAGAAAGGATATAGCATCGCAAAAGGCTGTAGACACAGTCCTGAACAATTTTTACGTGGATGATTGTTTAAAATCAGTATCCAATGAACAAGAAGCAATCGACCTTGTCAAAGAAATTCAAGATTTGTGTCTCCAAGGAGGTTTTCGATTGACAAAGTGGGTGAGCAATAATAGTAAGGTATTGTTGTCTATCCCAGAAGATCAAAGGGCAAGTGGAGTAAAAGACCTTGACTTGGATCAGGACTCTTTGCCCATAGAGAGAGCACTAAGAATGCAGTGGTGTACAGAAGATGACACCTTCACATACAATACCAAAGTCCAAGAGAAGCCATTAAGTAGAAGAGGTATCCTCTCAGTGGTCAATTCAATCTATGACCCTTTGGGCTTTCTGGCTCCACTCATACTACCAGTTAAGTTACTTTTAAGAGACATGTGCAAACAAGGATATGGCTGGGATGATGAGATTGATGACAAGTGTGCTGATCAGTGGGTTAAATGGCTAGAAGACTTAAGTCAGATCTCAAATGTCAAGTTCAAGAGGTGTCTAAAGCCAGAGACATTTGGCATCACAGCGAAAGCTCAACTGCATCATTTCTCTGATGCCAGTGAGAGTGCGTATGACACAGCAACTTATCTGGTTCTTACAAATGAACAAAATCAGAAATATTGCTCCTTGTTGATGGGGAAGTCAAGAGTAAGCCCACTTAAACATATCACAATTCCTAGACTGGAACTGACCGCCGCAACCACAGCAGTCAAAATGGACAAGATACTAAGACAAGAACTACAAATGCCCCTACAGCCATCTATTTTTTGGACAGACAGCACAACTGTGCTGAGTTACATTGAAAATGAGAGCGCTCGCTTCAAAACCTTTGTAGCCAACAGGATTTCACTAATACGGGATGCCACCACTCCATTACAGTGGAAGTTTGTCAGGTCAGCTCAGAATCCAGCAGATCAAGCTACTAGAGGTCTTAAGGCGTATGACTTTGTACAAGCAGAAGCATGGAAAAAGGGCCCAAACTTTTTGTTGAAACCAGAAGAAGAATGGCCACAAAGACCAGATCAAATAAATCAAATTCAACAAAAAGACCCTGAAATCAAAATTGAAACTAAAGTCAACATTCTTAATATTAACGAAAACAACAATGTCTTGTGCAAGTTAACGGACTACTACTCGAGCTGGTTTCGTCTGAAAAGGGCAGTGGCATGGATGTTAAGACTGAAAGAAACACTCCTACAGTTATGTAAGACAAGGAAACAATTTCAGTTGTCTATTGAAACATCTGGGAATGACCCAGAAAAACAAGCATCCCTTCTACAAGCTGATATGCAAAAGTTCAAATCAAAAATGAAGAAAAGGTCACTGAGCCTGGAAGATTTAAACCAAGCTGAAATTCATCTTATTCAGTACAGTCAAAAACAACAATTCCGGGAAGAAATTGAAGCTATCAAACAGAATGTGAATATTAAGAAAAGAAGTCAGCTGTACAGGCTTGACCCTGTGGTCCAGGATGGGATCCTAAGAGTGGGTGGCAGGCTTAACAAAGCAGCCATGCCAAATGAATCCAAGCATCCTGCAATTCTGTCAAAATACTCCAGAATTTCAACTCTCATTTTAAGTGACATTCATCAAAGATACGGGCACTGTGGTCGAAACTACACATTGTCCATTCTCAGACAAAAATTCTGGATTCCCCAAGCAAATTCAGCCATTCGAAAATTAATGCGGAAATGCTCAGTTTGTCGCCGGCTTAATGGAAGAGTTGGAGAGCAAAAAATGGCAAATTTGCCAGAGGACCGTCTGCTACCTGATAAGCCACCCTTTACAAACGTGGGTGTTGATTACTTCGGACCCTTTGAAGTGAAACGGGGCCAGATTACAGTAAAAAGGTACGGAGTGTTGTTCACTTGCTTAACAATTAGAGCAGTTCACATTGAGGTGGCTGATAGTTTGGACACTGACTCATGCATTAACGCCTTGAGGCGTTTTATAAGTAGAAGAGGACAAGTCTCAGTCATGCGCTCAGACAATGGCACAAATTTTGTTGGTGCAGAAAGAGAGTTGCGAGAAGCACTGAAAATTCTGAACCACAACATAATAGAACATGCCATGTTGCAGAAAGACATTAAATGGATCTTCAACAGCCCAGCTGCTTCCCATCAGGAAGGAGTTTGGGAGCGTCAGATCCGTACAGTTAGAAGGGTACTGAATGCTCTCATAAAGGAACAGGTGATCAGCGATGACAGTCTTCATACCATCCTGTGTGAGGTGGAAAGCATTATAAACAACAGGCCAATAACTACCACATCAGAGGATCCAAATGACCTTGAGCCTCTGATACCTAACCATTTACTACTGTTAAAAACTCAACCCAGCATGCCACCAGGCATCTTCAAAAAGGAAGACCAATACATGAAAAGACGTTGGAGACAAGTCCAGTACCTTACTGACTTGTTTTGGAACAGATGGACTCATGAGTATCTGCCTATTCTTCAAGAACACAGTAAATGGACAGAACTTAAAAGGAACTTTGAGCCAGGCGATGTAGTGCTAGTTGTGGACAGTTCTTCTCCTCGCAATTCATGGATAATGAGAAGAGTAGTTCAAACCTTGCCTGACTCCAGTGGAACTGTACGCTATGTGAAGCTACAAACCAAAACAAGCATTCTAGCGAGACCTGTAAACAAATTGTGTTTAATTCAAGAAGCAATTTAAGAGGAAAAGTGAAAGGACTATATTTGCAGAATGACAAAATTGCTATGCTTCTTATTGATGTTTAGATTGAATGGCTCTTAGAAGTTGATTATAGAATAATTGTTTGGTCTCTTGCCCATACAATTAGGGGCCGGATATATAAGAGCCACAAGTTTATTGTTCTTATATGTTAAATTAATAATAATGTGAAAGGCAAAATTATTGTACTAAGTAATTGAATTTATAATATAGAGTATATGCTGATGTCACTTCCGGGAAAAGAAGAAGTTGTGTCAAGAAGATGGAAGCAAGACAGTTTTTTGACCGTGTATTATAGTTCATTTAAGTTGTTATTAAACAATTTTAGAAACGACATCATTGAACTATCTCATGTTACTCGCGTTCAAACCTGCTTATCAAAGAAAGAAACAAGACAAGATTGATGGCACAACAGTGTTGATGCTGCTGGTAGATGGAAGATGCAGGATAGGGCTCAGCCGGATGTGGGTAAGAGGCATTGTGTGGTGATGCTGGAATAGCGTGTGCTTTAGATTGAGGATGGTGCAGTTCTCTTTTGCTCTTTGAGGTACTGTCTGAGGTACGACCGAGGGCAACATCTTTAAGATTTTTAGCAAACACATGCACATTGTCTTTATGCAGATGGACGTGGTCTTGAAGATGGTAAATGCCCAGTGTAGGGTGATGTGCGATGCGAATGTTTGGTATTTCAGCACATCTACGGGAGATCTCTGTGTTCACTCTCTTTATAGTCTGCGGGTGGAATTAAGTTCTGGGTAGAAGGTTGGAGATGATTATTTTTGAAGATGGGAAAGTCTCTGTTGCTTTAACTGCCACTTGTGTAATGGATTGCGCAACTCTCTCTTGTTGTACCTTCAGGTCATTTGTCCCCACGTGTATGATGATATGACTGGGATTACCAAGTTCCTCTTTGTCCAGCTGAAAAAGGGCACTAGCTGTGTTTGGGCACCAGTGTTTCAATGTTTTGTGATGGGGGAATAGCCGCTTCTCATTGATGTACTTGCCATTTGAGTCCATTAAAATAACAATTTCTGCCTTTCTGGATGTGTTTTTCTGATCACGGAGGTGTTTGGGCTCTTGTGTGTGTGCTCGCTGTGTGTTTGTCACAGGTGGTGTCTTGGTGGTGCTCGATGTAGGCCGATTGAGGGTTTCTGTATGTTCTCTCAGGCTTTGTATTTCTTTTTCTCTGATGATCAATTCTTCTTTTACAGTCTTCAGCTCAGTGTTTAAGGTGTTTTTGTCCAGTTGTAACTTTTTAATTTCTCCTCTCAGTTCTTCAACACTATCCTTGTATTCTCGTGTGAGCTGCTGCAGTTTGTTTTCAAGTTGTTGAAGGCTTTTGTTGGATGTAGTCTGTGACAGCACCAGTTCTCGGAGCTCCACAAGCTCCACCTCTTGTAGAGACAGGCTGTTGCGTATCTGAGTGACCGACTGCTCCAGTTGGGCATCACAGTCCAGGACGGGCTCTTCCAGCTCCAGGTCCAGCTCCAGCCTGGAGCTCCTGCCTTTAGCGCTGCTGTTTTCTCTCTCTGATTGTCTCTCCTGCTTTACCAGTGATTGTATCTCATTAAAGTTATCTTGAACAGAGATGAGACTTGTTTCATGTCCCTGAAACATTATTGTTCCATTGTGGTATATATTTACGGTTAAAAAGGCGGTGTCACTTTCCTCATCATGAACTTGGATCTGTCTTCCATTACAGATGCCATGCTTTTTAAAGTTCTTGTAATAGAGACAGATAGCTTTGTGCCAAGCATTGCTATTTTCTGTGTACAGCAGCAAATTAGTGATGGTGGATGTTTCTCCTCTTTGGTAATAGTCGGCCATTAGGGTCTCGGCGTGTGTCCTGAGCAGTTGATGTTTGTATGCCTTCTTGTCCTTCGCACTCTTCACTCTTTGTGGGTATGTGATGGTTTGGCTGTGGGGGACGGGCACAGAGAATGCTGCTGCTGCTGCCATTTTTAACTGTCACTCTTCTCTCAATCACTGATATGTTGTTAATTTGTCTTTAATTTAAGGTTTTGTCTTCCCTGTTTGTTGATTGAAGCTTCTGAGATGATTTCTCTTACTGGATGCTTCTTGATATTCACAACAATGCTTCCTCTTAGTTGTTTATATTTGAATCCAATGGTCAGTAATGTTATCCTTTTTTGCTTTTATCTTCAATTTATCATCACTATAATGTAGTTTTGTCTGATTTTGTCTTGCCTTAATGTTGATTGAAGAGCTTGATCTTAGATGATTTCCTCTGTGGTGTTATGTTGTCCTCCTATATGTTTCCAGCTGTTCAAAAAACTGCTTTCCTCAGTTGTTTGTTTTCAAAAAATATATGCATAAAAGCTGATTTTCGGTTATTTTCTTATCTTTTTTGTATTTATCTTCAATTTATCTGTTTGTATCCAGTTTATCTTCTCTTTTATGTTGGTTTTGTCTGGATTGGTCCCTTCAAGAGTTGAAAAAATTGTTGAGTTTTAGGAGCTCATGTGTAGAATGACCTCTCATTCAAATGGAATCAAGTGGAGCATGATTTCTCATTCTCTCTCTCTCTCTCTCTCTCTCTCTCTCTCTCTCTCTCTCTCTTTCTCTCTCTCTCTCTCTCTCTTGTTAACAGGCTTAAATACCTGTGCTATATGACAATATAAAAGCGTTTTTAGTCCTCGTGTATGAGATTTAAGGTTTGCGACTCTGTTGAAGTCTGTTCTGAAATGAAAGCGTTAGACTTAACGTCATTCACTATGGTTTTTAATGATACGCAACTTGACAGGTGAAAATCCGATTTACCAGCTTACACTGCAGACACAAGGGCATGGATCCTTCATATCGTTATCTCCTGGTGCCTTTGTGGTCTTTTTTTATATGGTGTAACAGCTGCAATTAACTCTGAAATTGTACTTTGCTGTTGCTCGATACTAGACTGAGTGTCACTGGCAATACTTTCAGTTGACTTTTAAGCTAAACACTCCTCGTATAGCTGCCTGTGGTGCTTTTTCAGGTGCCGGTTGTTGTACTTTCTCGTGCTGTGTTGACAATTCTGCGATAGCTCTAACCAAACTAACCATTTAACTAAATGACCTGTTTTTGTTTGGTGTCTGTGACTAAAATATTCCCATATTACTGGTGTGTCGTTTATTTTATATTTTTCATATTAATTCGTTAATTAATGCTTCTGAAGCAGCAGATGCCATCATCCCATTCATTCGCACTTTTCCAGTTTTTTGTATTATTATTTTTTTTATTGTGGGGTTCTACATAGTTCAGTTGCGCAATTCTGATTGGGCAGAATGAAACTGTGCTCACTCAGTTGGCTAGCAAGACTGTCACACACAGACGGCAGTCACGCATTTGCTCTGGGTGGGGGAAGTAAAATAATACATATATCGCAGCCTCTTGCAATAATCGCAACGTTTCAAATTGTGTTTGCAATTTGATTTCGATTAATCGCTCAGCCCTATTTACAACCCTAATTTAAAGCCCCCTCTTCTTGTTGGCCCTTCTAATGTACACATCTAATGTATTCATCACTGTTTTTCCACATACACTTCAAATTTTGCACTCATGACTAGTGTTTATGTTTCAAAATGTGTCTTTTTAAACATACATGACAGTTTCAACATATGTTGTATACATTTCATGCTTTTCTAGCTCTACTTACTAGGGCTGTGCACTATAGACAAAATAATCATATTGCGATTAATTATTATTAATATTTATTTAATTATTTAATATATATATATATATTTTTTAGATGAACTAACCTCAACTCTAGTTAAAACATACTGTACACAGTAGTACTAACTGCTTGATAAACAAAACTGTAATAAATTGTCTTAAAAACAGACAACATGAAAAAATAAAGATTAACTAACCTCAATTCCAGTCATAGCAATAAATAAAAACTAACGTGAATTAAAACCACCTATTCGGTTCTCCCACTCAACTTCGTCATGCACAGAGTGAGTTCTGATTGGTTAACATCTTATCTACCTGTTTTCAAAGACATATAATGGCAGATCATATGGTATTCCACTTACACAATTAAATGTGTCCTTACATAGCTTTTTAGAAAATAAATATCTTCATTATTACCTGCTCTTTACATACAAAATAGGCCTACCAGAAATTTTAAATTAGAAAAGCCTCAGTAATACATTGGACAGATTCTCAATGCATTGATTTCTTCCCTTTGTGCTGCAAGTTTTGGAAGTGTCCAAAGGTACTGAAGGGCTGCGCGCTGTCTCAATGATGCCATGTGTGCCACTCCTTAAAATTATTCTCTTATTCTCTCATCCTTCCAACCAAGTTTATTCTTCCGAGGGGAATACTTTCAGTGCAGCAAATAGTTTGTAAAGACTGGGTCATTGTGGTCAAACTAGTTGATTTAAAAGAGCAACTAATGGGTGCAATGGATAATTTTGTCATTAACAGTGAAAATTATTTAGCCTAAAAAAGGTTGTGAAACTGTGATTAATTCACTGTAATTTTATTTATAGTAATATTTTGTTGTATAGACTGTGTTTTGATGCTGAATCATAAAAGCGGACCTTGTTTTGAAGTTCTTCTTAAATTTGTTCTACTTGTTTATATTGTAGATAACTGACAAACAAAAAAAATACGTTATACATATCTGTCAACCCTCCCGTTTTTTACAGTTCTATCCCGCTATCATCCCGTAAATGTATTTTCCAGTATTTTCCCCGTATTTTCAGTCTTTCTCTGCAGGGTGTCAACAAGCATTAAAGAGCCGATCTTCCCTATACGCACGCAACCCATACCGCCGAACCACCACCCCTTGCTCTTAAATGTGAGTCTGTTCTGTGCTTTCGGTTTATTTAGGCATGAAACACTTTGAAATAAAGTCCCTTATTTTCCCATCCCAATTTTGATAGGGATGCATTATACCAAAAGAAATTTGTTCCAAAAAGATAATCTTTTAGACAAAAATAGATCTATTAACTATGAACAACTCTGCGGGCGGATGATTTGCTTCGCTCCATAGAAAATAAGGATTTAATTAATGTTCCACTGTATTTGTTGCATCACAAACCTGTCATGTATTTGCAACATGTTTGTTATAAGTCATAACTGATTATGTCTTAAGCATCTGATATTTTCCTTGGTGCTGATGTGCTTTCTTTTTCTCCATCTTACTCACAGTGGGTTTTGGGAGTGTTTAATATGTAAAACTGACCTCAGACAGTTTAGTTTAATCGGTCACACTTTATTTTGATGGTCTGTATGTTGAATTTAAGTTGCATTGCAACTAATTCCCATTAGATTATAAATAGACTGTTAGGGTTGGGGTTAGGGGTAGGGTTAGTATAAGTTGATGTACTTGCAAAGTTTCTTAGAGTCAGTTAAATGTCTGTTGAATGTCAGTATGAACAGATATTAAGTAGACAGTCTACTAATACTCAAATAGACCATTGAAATAAAGTGTTACCGTTTAATATGGATCAAACCTGCAGGAGAATATCAGACTTTGCTTAAAGGCTGGTTATTTTACCAGCAATGAGGGTCAATAGTGGTAGCCTTTTACAGATTTCAAAGAAAAATCTTAACATTAAAAAAGGAAACATATGCTGGACCACAATAGATCATATCAATGTAGTAAGAAATGGTCAAATAATGTAACCTAATTTACAGCAAGCATCATGTTTTTAAATTGTGTGTTTTCATGTATAGTAGCCCTATACAAAGGAGATATATTATTTTAGTTTATCACCAGAACTATAGAAACTGTATTATGTTAAAAAAAAAAAAACAACCTGCACAGTATTGGGATCATATCCGGTCGATATTCAGAATTTTGGTATTGGATCTGTTTTAAAAAAATGGTATCGGTGCATCCCTAGAAATTTATATAAAATCCCATCAATTGTTTTGCTTGTTGATTTATCAACATACAGTGATTGAGATACATAGGCTAGGCGAGATAAATCCTCTGCCTTAACCAGCAAATTTCTACATTTAAGAGAAAGGTCTCTGTAACCAGCAAATCTTTTCTATGTCTTTATAATGATAGGATTTAAATTTGTAGAACATCTTAGATTATCTGTGGTTATCTGTATGCCCAAAAAAGTCACACAATTCTTCAGGTCTATGGAGTGCGATCAATTTTTTTTTCAATGGTGCGACTTAAAAAATCTGTGGTCGCACCGGTGCAACTAACCATCAGAGGGCAAAAGAAAAATATATAAATATATTTTCTAAAGATCTTTGACTGTGATTCAGTAGACACAAACTTAGGATGCTAATTTTGGTAGAGGTGTGAACTAAATCTACACTGCGATTTATTGCACAGCCCTAACACCTATTAACATTTTTAATACAAGTCATTATTTTAAAGATAATATCTTGTGAATCTGATTTTATATGAGCTTGTGTGCTTTCATTTTCTCCGTCGCGGTAAGTTCAGGTGTAAGAAGTGTCCTCAGTTTAATATATAGACCTAGTCTCAAACTGGTACCGAAATATCAGTAGGCCTATGTCAATATAGGCTTTGCTGAAAGACTATTTATGTTAACGGCAACAAGGGATAATAATATTATTAGATATTTTAAAGGAAATTTATATTAAAAAGAAAACATAGCCTAAACTGAACAACAGCTGCAAACTTAATCCAACTGTTGCAAACGTTGATATAAAGGCTCTCCACATGACACTGCGAGGTGAGGCTCAAAGTAATAAGGGCCCATTCAAATATGCGTCATTTGCATGCTTAAGTCTGTTATTTCAAATAGAGATGCACTGCTTATTTGCACAAAAAGGAATGGTGCCGCATGCTTGCATTTTCCAGGCATGGCAATGCAGTGAGCTGAAAACATGTCAACTTTTTTATTAAACTTCCAAAATGTGAGGCAACCAAGGCATGTGAGCAGCGCACAAAACTCTCACTGCCAATAGAAAACAGCGGTTAAATCTCACCTCAATCAATGCTTTTGATGTGTTGGTGGTTAAACTCTTACAATAATATTCAGCTGTAAGCAGCAATTTGCATTCTTATTACATTCAATTTATGCTTACAGATAACTTAAGAACGGCATAGCAGAAAATTTTAGCGGTTTTAAAACCTTGACTTTTCCAAACCCTGGTAACCCTCGAAAAAGATTATCGTCCAATGTCATAGTTATTATTATTATTTTTATTATTTGTAGATTTGTTTACAGCTCATCTATAAAATGCTAATGCTGTATTTGCAAAAATATTATTGGAAATACTTTTACCAAATGCCAGATATTTTTGGTTGCATCAATTAAAATATGTAAAGTAGGTTAAACTAGTGCTTTTCACATATAGTTCAAAATGTTAAGTTAATTGTCATAAGCTGAAAATTACAATGAAAATGTAGCTTTATTTTTCTGTCATTTTTAAAATGGGTAGGGATCTTTGGCTAAATAAGTTTGGCAACCACAGGGTTAAATGGTCAATATGTCACAAACATCTGGTTTAAACCAATCAGAGAAAGTAAAGGAGGTCGAAAGTAGGAAGAAAAAGTTTTTTTTATTATTTATTTTTATTATTTATCTATTTGATAAACGACTTATACTGAGAAAGTGGAAACTTGGTTAAAAATATAAAATAAAATAAAATAAACTACAGTTAAAGTAAGCTAGAACTATAGTTTTGTTTGCCTATAACCTGGAGTGAGGGAAGGATCTGAATTCCTAAACATGTGAACGTGGACATGTGTTTTTAACTGCAATTAAAGAGGACAAAGATGTGATATCAATTCTCACAGACAGTGGCATTAATTCAATTCAATTAATTTTTATTTCTATAGCGCTTTTTCAATGTAAATCATGTCTAAGCAGCTTAAGAAGATTATAAGTAAATTGAAACTGTGTCAGTCTTGTTTAAGAGTTTAAGTTCTGTTTAGTTCAGTTCAGTGTGGTTTAATTTTCATTGCTGAAAGTCAAAACACTGAAGAGCATAAACCATGCAAGCCAGTGGTGACCGCAGCGAGGAACAAACCAATTGAGAAAGCAAGACCTCAGTTTTGTCTGAACTTAGTAATAAGAAGTTATTAGTCATCCAAAATTTAATATCAGCTGTACAATCTGTTAATTTTGTAAATTCATACAAATTATCAGGTTAAGAGTAAATATAAAGTTTAATATCATCTCCATGTTGTTTAATGATATCGCGTAGCGGTAGCATATATAGTGTGAAAAGTAAGGGACCAAGAAGTAAGCCTTGTGGCACCCCACAGTGTACTTTTGATCTGTATGATGCCTATTCCTTAACTGATACAAATTGATAACGTTCAGATAGATAAGACCTGAACCAGGCCAAGTTTCGTAGTACCAACCTAATTTTCAAGCCTATCAAGAAGAATATTATGATCGATTGTATCAAATGCAGCACCAATAACACTAAGGTAGAAATGCAATCACAATCGGACGACAGAAGGAGGTCATTTGTAACTCTTAGGTGTGCTGTTTCTGTGCTATGAAATGCTCTAAAACCAGATTGAAATTAAAAAGTATTGTTTCTTTGTAGGAAGGAACATAGTTGAGCAGTTATGACTTTTTCTAGTATTTTTGATAGAAGAGGCAGGCTTCAAAAAACCTGAAAAATCGCATATACAGTACATAAGTATTCACAGCCTTTGCTGTGAAGCTCTAAATTGAGCTCAGGTACATTCAGTTTCCTCTGATTTTTTTTGAGCTTAATTGGAGTTCACCTTTGGTAAATTTAGTTAATTGGACACGATTTGAAAAGGCACACACACCTGTCTATATAAGGTCCCAGGTTTGACAGTGCATGTCAAAGCACAAACCAAGCATGAAGACGGGGAACACTGTCTTTACAGATCATGTCCAGAATCTTTCGATGTATTTTACACACAGAAACAATTCCTCTTTCAATCAATCATTAAGACTGCAGATGCTGCTATCTTTCCCACTGCATTCAGATCAGTTTTATTACGCATTATTCATCTATATTTTGTGCAATTTAATGAGGACATGCTTTTATTCGGCTAACGGCTCGCGCGATCTGATTCACGGGCACATTGGCTGTATTAGTTGACTGTCACGAACTGTTCAGTCTAACATGATGACTAAACGAATAGCAAGTCACTATTGAGATATATAAATGCTGTAAATTTATATATTTGATAGAAGCATATGATATCCAGTAATAAGTCATTTTAGTTAAATGCATACATGCAAAAATAGCTTGCCATACAGAATGGACTTTGGCGACGTAAACAGGGCTTGCCATATTGGTCCAATTGCTGTGAAAGATCTTTTATTCTTTCAGTAGACATAATTATTTATACAATTTAAATATACTACATTAGTTCACTACTACGTTGGCATTTGGTGATGGCAGTTTAGTTTTTCATTTAACCCACAACCACATGTATTATTTTTTTTCTTTATCCAGTTCATGCAGTTCATTCTTGAGACTTTTCCGATACAGAGCTCGCATGTGGCGCTTCATGTCTCACCTCCTGTGTATCATAATCTACAAACACTTAATTTAGGCTTTTGTTGGTTTGTGATATTTAAACATTTAAAATCGCCCACCAGCTCGTCTTCAGGGGGAAAAATGTGAGTTCATGAGGGAAAAAATGATGGCTCACTTGCAAAGCACTGTCGTGCAAGGTGATGTTTAATTACAGTGGCAAAAAGTCCATCCACAGTGAAAGTATCTGAAATAAAAAAAATAAAAAAAAAATTACCAAAGAAACAACAAACTGTAAAATAAAATCAGCAAAAATATACTCCAATTATCTACAAAAAAAACATTTAAACACGTATCCACAATATAAGAGTTTGCTCGAGGCACCACAGTAGCACTCTTGCATCGACTTGGTAAACAAGCGTTTTTCTGTTGTTGGGCTTTGGCTTATAGCCCAAACTCCCGCCTGTTTGTTTAAAACATGAGAAACATCAGGGAGCTGTCTTTACAGCACATGTCAGGAATCTTTGGATGTATTTTATACACATAAACAACTCCTCATTCATCATATCGTTAAGATTGCAGATTCTGCCATCTTTCACACTGCATCCAGATCAGTTTTATTACGCATTATGGACTTCAGTGACAAGAAAAATATGCAAATCAGCATAACCACAAGCATAATATGAATGACGAGAATTATCTCGTCTTACCTGGATCCGGACTCTTCACTCCTATATGCTTAATGCAAATACAATCCCTCTACAGGACAGGAACATTGTTTATTATAAATGTATTGTTATTATTCAATTAAACTTTAGTTTCATCTGGTGTTTGAAATGGAAATAGAAATCAGGCAGCTGTATACACTGATGCACAAGCTGCGATTTAAAATCTCTGTCTCTCTCCAGAAATCATGAAAAGTTGAGCTGCAATCTGTCTGATGATGTAAACAAGTTCTTCAGGCAAGCATCCATTTGTATTAGAATAATTAGTGCTTTCACATGCATTGATTCAGATATTGCATAGAAAATAACATATACACAACGATAGTTGACTGTCAGACGCACAATCGCTGGAGTATTTTAATATATAGAGGTTTACATATGCTGTTTGACAAGGACATCTCTCTATTAGCTTGCAGACTTCGAAACGGTATGGCGTCAGTCAGTGACACTAGCTGTATTTTAGTTCAAACAGAAAGAGCGACTCATTCATAAAATATGTTTTCACATCTTATCACTAGCTGGAATGTTTTAAAATCGCTTGAATGTTTTTTTTTAATCTACACCAGTGGTTGCCAACCTGCCAACAAAAATATTGTTTTCAAACAAACGATATGTTTATTACTGTATCTAAATATGCACAAATATGCACAAATAATAGCCTAATGTAAAATATAAAAGCAGTAGGCCATTTTTATTGGGTACACGTCAGCGGGTCATTTGTGTTGCAGGGCTTGAAGTTAAATTGTAACTTGGTAGCACCAGTGCTGCCAACTTCAAAAATTTAGGAGCACCAGAAAGAATTTAGGAGCACTACAAATTGTATATTGTATGCTAATAATATATTTTATTATTACAAAACATAAACCTAATGTTATAATAAATCTTTCAGTTCAATGCTGAAAGCTACAAAGCAGTCATCAGTAACCAAATAGAAAAATAATATGCATCTCAAGAAAGAATGGACAAAAAAAAGGAGGATAAGTGTTTTCGGGCCAATAAACAGCTGATCCAGTCTGAGTCTTTTCGTACTCTCTCCGAAAACACTTTGTTGATCTCAGCTGACGGATCAACATTCACTACATGATTCCTCTAATCGGCGCCATTATTTGTAACTTAGGTGGGTTTGCAAACGTGTACTTTTCATCATGTCTTCCTTAAACCTCAACCGTTTGCATTTCCTGCTGTCACAAAAGCTCCCTGTCATCTGACAGTGGAAATCCTTGTGTGATTGAGAGCTAATATGAACCAGTATAGCAGCAGGGAAGACCAATTCTATTTCGTGTGTCCAGTATTGCTAGCACTGCGGCCCAAAATGTTTGGAGCTTCCTCACCCGGGTCCAGTATATGGCAAATCAGTGAGACTCCTATCTTTTTTTGTTGAGGATGAATTACAAATTTGTCCAATTTTACCTCACTCAAACAAATAGTGATACTCTCTTATTCCTTATGCTGTAGCGCACTCTTTTGGACAATCTCATACCAGACTCTGCATTCTATATAATATTTCAGACAGATTTAATATATAAAAAAAATATTTGTAGGAAAACTGTTATTTATGATTACTCCAAATAAATATAGTAATAATCTGCAATACATCTTTTGGCCAAATGTGGGAATTGTATAATGTTTTTATATGCCCAAATTATTAAAATGTACTATCTACAGTAACATTTGTATTTATTATTATTTTTTAACTACTAGTCTTATCGGGATGAGGAGATATAGCATAAATCTACTATGTAGAAGACAACTTTTGGCTAAATCTGGGGCTTGTAGGAGATACCTAGGAGGGCCTAGGAGGAGATGCAATCGGTAGGTCTCAGAAGAACAACAACAACTAGAACCTAAAGTTCGTTGACAGACTTCGATGTTGGCTTGAGAAAGCCTACATGACTGGGCTGGGACTCTAAGGCAGTTGGCAGGAAGCCCAACCTTTACTAAGGCATTGCTAGGCGGTTGCTATGGTGTTCTGAGGGGTTCCTAGGCAGTTGCTAGGGTCCACTGGGGTCCATTTTTGCTAGGGTCCATTTTTGTAGTTTTCTTTTAATACGATTACAATGTAACGCAATTACAAAAGAACTACACGACCCAGAAGCCATCAGGGCTAGAAGGCGCTAATGCCCACGGAAACTTATTATTAAAAAAAAATATTTGTAGCACAAAGTCAGAAGTAATGACGTCCATTAATGAACATTAATGAACTACTCGGGAAGTCGGAAATATTAATAAAGTTCATGAGAGTAAATGTGACTGTGAGAGCACGCCGTATGCTGCTTGTAAAACATGCTTAATCTTAGTCAGGTACCCCGGTGATTCAGGGACGAGCGGTCTGAAAAGGCACACTCGCAGGCAAGTTCAGGAAAGAATCAGCACCTTTTCGTCTATCAAGAGAAAATTGTCGTCGGGCAAAAAACCGTCATCATAGGTTCAGTGTTTTCATTTAAAGTAAATGATTTAATTAAATTATTGAATTAAATTAAATTATTGAATCAAACAGCATGTGTGGTGGTGAGTGATGAGGAATATCTGCTGTTAATCTTTCCATATGTCCAACGTTCTCTACAAAACCAGAAACATGCTTAATGTTTTCATGTATATAGGATACATATAATGCATATGGCCACTTTTAAATTAAATCAAATAAGCAGAACCAAAAGTTATATAGACTATTAGACTATTGAAAACAAAATATAGCTTAAAGGGGCTAATAATATTGACTATAAATGGTTTTTAAAAAAATAAAAACTGCTTTTATTCTAACCGAAATAAATATATATATATATGTGTGTGAGTTTAAATAGTGCATGCTGCATTTCTCTCTTTATTAAAGATATTATATATTTTTTTTTTTATATATATATATATATATATAAACAATAATACAAAGCTATACATATAAAATTTTGTTATATTTTATTAAGAATAGCAAGAAATATGAAACATGTAAAATATGAAATATGCAATATGAAAATAAGTTTACATTAATGTAGATATTTATTTTGTAAAATATATATATTTTGAAACCATTTCAAGTTTAACAAATGCACACTTCAGCATTATTACTAATCTGTGTGTGCAATTTTCTTTAAAACCTATTAAGTTGACTTACAATACCATTTATAATCAAAATCGCATATCGCAATATTGCCCTCAATAATCGCAAAATGACAATTTTCCCAAATCGTGCAGCCCTATTAGCCAGCATTTCTTGCATATTATAGCACTTACCTAATTGTTATTAGCATAGCTAAGCAATGGTAGCATGTGTAGCATACAAAAAGTCCCATTTGCTAGTGTAGTGGCTATTTTCTTGAAAGAGGCTCTCTCAGTGGTCAAGAAGATAAAATCTTATCCAAAGTGTCTTTTAAAGTTTTATTATTTGCAAATAAGGTCAGACAGTCATACAGCAATGCAGGTTTCTGCAGAGTGTGAGACACCGAAACAGAGTGTGTTCTCTTTTTATCTAGTTTGCTAAGCTCACAAGGTCATGAATGACATACAGAAGGAATCACAGTTACATCAACGCACAAATTTAACCTTTGATTGTCTATATTTCAGTCTTAACTACCACCTGAAGATATAGCTTGTTAAATCACCATGTAGGTACCCAAATCTTGTCTGGTGATAAACAGATTTTAAAGTGGTCACACATAGCCTAATGTAAACAGTACATCCATGGAAGAATAAAAGAACAGATCTTTATAATGTATATAAATGAATTTCCACCACAATTCCTCTCTTTTTATCATTCATTGATAACATAAAACTAAATTCATACTATATTAGCTTCTAAAACTACACATAGTTCATAATCATTAGGTTAATGATTTTAACAGGTTTCTGCACACACACCATATACACTAGAGATATTTAAACATTCTTCTTCCCCATTGAGGTTTTTAAGCCGGGCTAAACGAATAATCACTGTTATTGCGCTCCCAACCGAAGTCGGACCCTCAGTCACCCCCAGAGGTTCAAATCACAGAAATTGCCTGTTAATTTTACACTACTGTTATTTCATAACCCTAGTAAATTCTCTTAAACTTTGATTCAATTAGTTACAAATGACTAATATTCTAAAGCATTAGTTCATCATCAATTACATCATCCACAAACATAGGAACACGTTGTTACTGTACCCTCAAACGTACATAGCATTTACATTCTTCCCGCAATTATTATGTAAATTGTCACTCTTTAAAGATTAATTACAGAGCATATTAACTCATGCAAATGCTGTTTTGTTTTTGTTCGGACAGACCCAAAATACACATAAGCAAGCGAATAGTCATTTTTACACTTGAAATAGTGAAATCTTTGTAAAATTCTCCAATTACGTAACAGCCGTCACCTAATTTTTCCTTTTAATTGATTTACAGTTTTTCCATATCCACATAGCTGTCGCTATCATGAAAGTCATAGTCGAAATCATCTTCTAAGTCAATGTTCATTCCCCCTTCATTAACAGTTATCCTTACCATCTGATGTGATGTTGACACTGTAATCAATCTACTCACTGATCATTATACAAATCTAAATATACTACATTACAGACCCAATAAATCCAATCTCCCCATTTGGATGACAACCAGTCTAGCCATGAACTGTTAGCTCTATTTGGCACTTTTACGGCCATTCTCATGTGGGCTACAATTTCAGTAATATTTTGGTTGTAATCAGGTTAATGAAAACAACAGAACACTCAGTGATAGTAGCAACAACAGTGTGGTTTGTCTCAATCCACACATTCCAGGCACTCGGAATGGATGCCAACGAATCTTTCCATACATCTTCAAATTTGATCTGGTCGTCAAGCACAGCTGTTCACCTCTCTTTTGGATGCTTTCTCCTCCAGTCTGTGTCTTGCCTTGGTGTTAAACTCAGAAGTTACTGTTTCACACACCTCTTGACTTTGCTTTTTGTTTCTCCGCAGCTGTGACCTTGCTTCACTCAGATAGCAACTCACTGTTTTCCTCAGACAGCTTCAGAGCCCCTCTTTCTCTCCTATTGCCTCGTTGTATCCTCCTCAGATGATGGAACCCCTTCTGCGATGGCTAGCTTTCACCCACATTGATCTTTCCGCAACCTTCACCGCTGTTTCAGTGTTCAGTAGCACTTCGAATGAACCTAACCAGCGTTTCGCTCTCCAGCTCTTTCTCCTCAGGTCCCTCATCGCCACGAAATTGCCAGGCCTCAAACTGCGCAGCAGTCTCTCTGCGGCCTTTCCCTGTGCAGCTTTAACCTGTACACAGAAATCAGACAACAGAGAAGACATTGATACACAATAATTCAACATTTCATTTTCACACAAATCCGTTGAAGGCAACTGCTGTTTTCCCCCATTCACACCTACACGCGGTGGTTTGCCAAAGAGAATTTCAAACGGTCTCGAATTCATTTTTGGTCTTTTTCTCATTGTCATATACATCAAGACTATTGGTAGAGCTTTAACCCAAGAAGTCCTGTGTCTTCACAATATTTTGCCAATTTGTTTTTCAGTGTACCATTTTCTCTTTCAACAGCTCCACCTGAAGCTGTATGGTAACTGCAGTATGTTCTCAAATCATTTCCCAAAAACTGACCCACTTGTTTCATTGCATCCTTAACAAAATGAGTACCGTCTCTCAACTTATTCCCCATCATGGGACGATCTCGGTCAGTAACGCTTTTGCCAATTTGTGTATTTCAAATTACACATCGTCTACATGAACCACAATTCTGTCATTTGCACAACCATTGCTGTTTTCGATAAATGATCTTTACCATGAATTAATTTTGCATAGGTCTAAACAATCCTCCCGCTACCAGCTGCTTACATTCCTGAGACGGGAAAACACGGCTGTGAAAATGCCTCTGGATCGGATTAATTCAGGGTCTCTCTGCTGCACTCAATGCCACAGACTTCTACAAAAGATTGCAGTTCTTGAAACAAAGTTACTTGCGATTCAACCAGAACTGCCGGATCACAAAAGATCGCTTCACTGTGGACCATCACAGCATACAGCCGGTTAGTCCCGTAAATCTTCTCCAGCTACTGTTTTAAGCCCAGAAAAACAGAGTGAAACTGTTGAAAATGAGATTGATAACCGATGGAATAAACAAGGTGCGAGACCAAAGGGTACTCGAGGGGTCAGATCATACGCTGCTGCATTAGCGTCCTCTACCCCAAATACAGCTCGGACTCAAATACCGCTTCAGAACAGATATGAAGTTTTGAGTAATATGGGTGAAGAATCCCCAAATGCAGTCAGACAGAGATCGTATGATTCAGCAGCCAATTGTTCACGGAGCAGAGGCTCAAGGCCGACTAGACAGCGGCTTTCTGCACCGATCACACCTGAGATAAGAACACTAGTGGTAGGAGATTCAATAATCAAGAATTTCAGGAGCAGAGCTACAATGACTTACTGCTTCCCACATGCAACAGTTTCTGATGTAAACAAAGAACTTGAAGAAATTCTGAAGAAGCACAAGACTGCAACTGGATCATCATCCATGTGGGGAAGAATGATATTCAGAAGGAGCAGTCAGAACTGCTCAAGAAAGATTTCTGTGAGCTCTTGGAAACAGTCGAAAGATTGAAAATTCAGCCGTTCATCAGTGGACCACTCCCTGCAAGAGGGACAAATATGTTTTCACGACTTCTTGGCCTAAATGTATGGCTGCAGAAAACATGCAACAGGAAAGGACTGAATTACATCGACAACTTCAATCTCTTCTCAACCAAAGACAACTATTTACATCAGACGGCCTTCATCCAAACAAACTTGGTGCAAAGGTGCTAAAGGACAATATCTATTTCTCCCTTCATCATCCATCGGCTGTGTGTGCCACTGAACTGAACCCAAATGGCACACACACACCTAGCAAATGTCAGGATGACCACAGGACTTCAAATCAGCTCCTGAGTGGACTTGGGGCTGATGCATTACACAAGGATAGTGATAACGCCAGGCAGCCAAAACAACCACTGTTGATAGAGACACTGCCGCCTGCGCCCTGCACACTGAGCCCAACACAGACTGACGGTGATCCATCTGAACAGCAGCAAGTCTCAGCGTTCAACAATGATCCTCAGGAAAACAGCTAGGAAAATATATTTCCAGAATCTCCAGACCCACAACCTCTGTCACCTCTGTCACCAGACACGCTCTCACTGTCACCTTGCTCGCCTCACTTGGACTTTTCTAAAAAGATGGAGGAACTGGTGTTTGCTGGAACTAAACTTTCACACTCCTTTGCCGCAAGCCCCCAGTTATCACCCAAAAAGCGGCGTGCTCCACAACCACCTCTGAGCCCACTTGGATGAACCCTCCGATCGCATCGCCAGGGCTCAAACAGCACCCCATCTTCAGCTGGTGAACACAAAAGCTGTCGGTGATGTATGTCGGGTGCCTGCCTAGATAACAGTATCTTTATCAGATGTTTACAGAACAAGCAGGAACCCTGTGTGCCTGTAGATTTCTCTACGCAGATATGTGTTTTATTACGAGACAGAAAACCAAAGGTCTCTTCAAGCCGTATAGCAAATCATTCAAATCTGGTGTTGATTAAATGTAGATCTGAGACTACTGTAGGGAAAACAGCTAAAACTGTTAAGTTAGCACTTTTAAACATCCGATCACTTAACAATAAGTCAATTTTACTCAATGATTTTATCAGCACAAATTGCCTTGATTTTATGCTTTTAAATGAAACTTGGCTCGAAGACAGTTGTAGAGCAGCAGTCCTGAATGAAGCAGCTCCTTTAAACTTTGATTATTTGAGTGCTTGCAGAGCTAATAGGAGAGGTGGAGGCATTGCTGCCCTGTTTAAAGATGTTTATGAGTGTAAACAAGTGTCATTTGGTGATTATTTGTCCTTTGAAAATCTGAGTATAGCACTAAAGGGTGCTCCACGCATTTTACTGATCATTATCTACAGACCTCCAAAATATTCTCCAGCTTTTATTGATAATTTTACAGAGCTGTTATCAATAGTAACCTCTAAATTTGACTGTTTTACTATTGCTGGGGGGTTTAATATTCACGTTGATAATCCAGAAATCAATGCTACAAAAGAACTTATGACTGTTTTTAACACTTTTGATCTGACTCAGCATGTTCAAGGACCCACACACAATCGTAGACACACTCTTGATCTACTCATAACTAAGGGTTTACACATTTCATCGACTGTTGTTAAGGATGTGGCACTATCTGATCATTTCTGTATTTTCTTTGATGTATTGATCACTCCAGCCATTGAAGACAGATCTGTCTCTGTCAGAAAGAGATGCATAAATGAGAACACTAGTGAGCAGTTTATGGAGGCCATATCACTAACATTAAGCATATCTGCAGACTCTGTCGATTCTCTCCTTGATTTGTTTAATTCTAAAGTTAAGAATGTCATTGATGATATTGCTCCTGTTAAAGTCAGGAAGAGAACTGGCAGACAGAAAGGACCTTGGACAAGGTCAACATCGGTAAAGATGATGAAAAGACAATGCAGAAAAGCTGAGCGAATGTGGAGGAAGACGAAACTAGTAGTCCATTACAATATCTATAAAGACAGTCTCCATGCTTTTAATGTGGAACTAAACACTGCTAGGCAAACTTTCTTCTCAAGCCTTATAATCAGCAACATAGAAAACACCCACACCCTCACAAACCCCCCCAGTAGGATTCCTAGTGAACTACTCTCTGAAAGCAAATGTAATGAGTTTGCTCATTTCTTACCTGATAAGATCAATAATATCAGAAAGGCAATCAGCTCATCCAGTCAGCCAAGTTGTGTCGACGTCAGACAAGCTCAACCTCAACTTCAGAAATCAGACATTATGTCTGATTTCATGGAAATTGATGGTAAAATCTTAGAAGAGATTGTGCAAATTATGAGAACATCAACCTGCGATCTTGACACGCTCCCCACATCATTTTTCAAAACTGTGTTTAACTGTCTAGAAATGGATCTTCTGAAAGTGGTGAAACTGCAGTAGTTAAACCCCTCTTGAAAAAGAGCGACCTGGATAACACCCTACTGAGCAACTACAGGCCAATCTCAAATCTCTCTTTCATTGGCAAAATCATTGAAAAATTTGTTTTTAACCAGATTAACAGGTTCTTAAGCTTGAAGGGGTGTTTAGACAATTTTCAATCTGGTTTCAGAGCACATTACAGTACAGAGAGCGCCCTTATAAAGATAATTAATGATATCTGCCTAAATACAGATTCAGGCAAACTAACAGTGCTGGTATTGCTCAATCTCAGTTCTGCATTCGACACTGTCGATCACAGCATACTTCTGGATAGGCTGGAAAACTGGGTTGGGCTGTCTGGGACGGTCCTTAAATGGTTCGGATCGTACCTTGAAGGGAGAGGTTACTATGTCAGTATTGGTGACCATAGGTCGAGTTTGACACCCATGACATGTGGAGTCCCACAAGGCTCAATTCTGGCACCTCTCCTGTTCAACCTTTATATGCTCCCTCTGAGCCAAATAATGAGAAAGATCCAAATCTCCTACCACAGCTATGCTGATGACACTCAGATCTACATAGCCTTACTGCCTATTGACTACAGCCCCATTGACACCCTCTGTCAATGCATTGATGAAATTTAAAATTGGATGTGCCAAAACTTCCTTCAGTTAAATAAAGAGAAAACTGAAGTCATTACATTTTGGCAACAGAGATGAGGTTCTCAAGGTGAATGCGTACCTTGGCTCTAAGGGTCATATAAAAAAAATAAGGTCAAGAATCTTGGTGTGACTCTGGAGTCAGATCTCAGTTTCAACAGTCATGTCAAAGCAGTCAGTAAATCAGCATACTATCATCTTAAAAACATTGCAAGAATTAGATGTTTTGTTTCCAGTGAAGACTTAGAGAAACTTGTTCATGCTTTGATCAGCAGCAGGGTGAATTACTGTAATGGACTCCTCACTGGCCTTCCCAAAAAGACAGTCAGACAGTTGCAGCTCATCTGCAGCTCAGAACCAGGAAATCAGAGCACATCACACCTGTCCTCAGGTCTTTACACTGGCTCCCAGTTACATTCAGAATAGATTTTAAAGTATTATTACTTGTCTATAAATCACTAAATGGCCTAGGACCCCAATACATTACAGATATGCTGACCGAATACAGATCACTCAGATCTTTAGGATCATATAAACTAGAAATTCCAAGAGTTCAGTCAAAGCAGGGTGAATCTGCATTCAGCTATTACGCCCCTCGCTGCTGGAATCAGCTTCCAGAAATGATCAGATGTGCTCCAACATTAGGCACATTCAAATCAAGACTGAAAACACATCTGTTTAGCTGTGCCTTTACTGAATGAGCACTGTGCTACGTCCAACAGATCGCACTATTGTGTCTTTCTTTTCTTTTCATTCTTTTATAACTTGTCTTAACTCATTTTAATCTGTTTTTATCTGGTTTTTATTATTTGTTTTTATTTTCTTATACTTCAATTTTATTCCTGTTTATGTAAAGCACTTTGAATTGCCACTGTGTATGAAATGTGCTGTATACAGATGTCTCTAGTTCAAAATGTCCTAATTACCGTCGTTCGTCCCGCTGCGGCGGCGGTAAAAAGTGCGCCAACAGCTTTTGGCCGCTGGGTGGCGCCTTAACCCTAGATTTTCAGCTTTGCCTTTCCACAATAGGATAACACTATAAGTGTGTACTGTACATATGAAAGGGTGTGTTGAATTAAGTTATAATTTTGTTGGTTTGTTTTAGTTTTCTTAGCAGTATGATTTTACACTAAGATACAATCCATGGTGAGAAGTATAGCCCTAGGCTGCAAAAATTAAGCAAATATAAGAATTAAGTTCTTTAGCCTTTATATTGCAAAGTTAGCCGCATGTTCATTCTCTCCTTGTTTCTCTTTCACACGCATGCAGTGCGAACAGCCTGCATAAAGAAAAAAAAATCTGCTTGTTTAAAAAAGCGCATTATATCCACGAATGTCTATAATTATAATATTAAGCTAATAATATATCCATAATGCTGGGATGCGTTGTGCTTTGACTGGATATCTAGTTCAAAAGCAAAATTATTATTTGTTGCACGCCATAGGCTAGCCTATAGTGTGGAAAAATATAATTCGCAATGCAAGACATCCTACTCTGCATATCACTCTGAAAAAAATAAATAAATCTTATTTCGGCTTCGGTCTACGGGACAAAATGTTTGTTTGTTTTTTACACTGTATGCTATTCTATCCCATATCCTAAACATAGCCAACATAAAATATTAATATTTTAAGTTTCTACAAGCAAATTTTAATGTTTATTGGCTACACATCTGGGTCATAAATACCGCACACAGAATAACGCCGCTAATGAAAAAATATATACAATTTAAGCTCATTATAAATTAGCTTATATATATATTTTTATATTTCCCAGAGATGGGTTACAGCTGGAAGGGCATCCGCTGTGTAAAACATATGCTGGATAAGTTGTCTGTTTTCTTTGGCGACCCCAAATTAATTAGGGACTAAGCCGAAAAGAAAATGAATGAATGAATGAATGAATGAATACTGTATATTTATATATTTGTTAAAACGCGATTCTAGATAATCTCTTTATGCTTGCAGGACGTTGTCACTGCCGAAGGGAATAACTTTATGAATAGTCTACTTATAATTGCTTATTATTATTATTATTATTATTATTATTATTGTTGTTGTTGTTATTATTGTTATTAATATTACTATTATTAAAACTGGTAACTGTCGCACATATACAGTGTAGAAAATGCAAATAAATTAAACCGCTGCAGCCATTTTAAACTTTCATTTTACAAAAGCCTATATCTGAAAAAAATATATTTTCTAAACAGTAAACAACGGAGTTTTGAAATATTTTTATAAAGTATTTGGATATGATGATATAAATCAAATCGTGCAAACAGGGCATTTTTTGGATGAGTGAAAGCAGAAACTATACCTGTCATTCAGTCCTGCGCATGCTTTATAAACGGATTTGTCAAAAATGTGTTGTATGTCCTTAAACAAGTGTTTATGTTTTTATATGATGTGAAAAATGTAAAACTGAAATTTTATTATAGCTTGCTGAGCGCAACGAAATATAGCTATAACAATTTTGGTATATACAAATTAATTAACCCGTTTCAAGC
>CAIGQQ010030047.1:561400-578941 GCA_903798035.1 Danio albolineatus | reverse complement strand
ACAGACAACGCGGGCAGTACAGCGAGCTCACACGGTATAAGCGACTCCCTTCAGAGTCATCAACGCGCGCGGTCGTGTTCATCATCGCGCCGCCCTCAACCCGATAGTGAAAAAGAAAGTGAGCGGTTCGCGGATAAACGTGCGGACCGGGAGGGATGGAGTAGGTGTCGCGGATTAAGCTGGATTTATACTTTCGCCTAGCGCCGCATCGCACGCCTCCGCTGAGTGTGGGCGCACCTCGAGGCTATACTCGCCGAGGGAGGGGGGGTTCGCTCACTATTCTGTTGGCCGCCTAGGTCGCCTCTGTGGACGCGCCGGCCCTGAACACACGTCAGCCACAACAGGAAATAAGAAAAAACTGCCACTGCGTTAAATGCGTTAATGTTTTTTAACGCGTTCAATATTTCAAATTAATCGGCGTGCGTTAATGCGCAAATTTTGACAGCCCTAATATATATATATATATATATATATATATATATATATATATATATAATATTTGATATTTGATCACACTGTAATTTAGTTTTTTTTTCTCTCCTTCAAGATCCCTCCATGGTTTCCAAGTAGGAAGTCTAGAATTTTCAGCATAGCTGCAATTCCTCTGTGAAAGACAGAATCTAAAAGATAAAATCCGCAAATCACATTGTATGATTTTTTATTTATTTATTTATTTTTATTTTTTTTATTTTCAATTTATTTGTAAATTACTGTGTCAAATAAGTGTTTGATCACTTAAGTCAAGCATTTTTAATATTTGCTACCGTAGCCTTTGTTATCAATTACAGAGGTCAAACTGTTCCTTTAGTTCTTCACCTGGTTGGCACACTCTGCAAGAGGGATTTTGGTCCACTCCTTCATACTCTCCTTAATACAGTGTAGTCGTCCCCTGTCCCCTGTGCAGAAAAAACACCCCTAGAGTATGATGCTTCCAGCCCCATGCTTCACTGTATGTATGTCATTATTGAGATTATAAGCATTATTCTTCTTCCTCCAAACACTGTTCAATTCATCTTTATTTCTATAGCACTTTTACAATGTAGAAGTGAATGGAGTTAAGACCAAAAAGTTCAACTTTGGTCTTATCTGACCACAGGACTTTTCCCATGTCTCCTGGATCATCCAGATGGTCCCTGGCAAACTTCAGATGGGCCTTGACATGGGCTGACTTAAGCAGGGGAACCTTCCGTGCGACGCATGATTTTAAACCATTGACCAGGTCCTCCCTTGTAGTTCTGGCCTGATTTTTGACCATTCTTAGCATCATTAATACCCCACGAGACGAAGTCTTCTGTGGGGCCCCAGTGTGAGGGACATTGACAGTCATCATTCAGTCACACTCTTCCATTTTCTGACAATTGCTCCAACAGTTGTTCTTTTTTCACCAAGCTGCTTGACATTTGGGTCATGAGCAATTACCTTAATGTATTGGAAAAGTCATTAAGTTTGAGAACTAAAAATGTAGTAGTAAAAATTTGTAGTAAAAAAACAAACACATTATGCTGTTGTCAACATTATGATGATGTATTACTTGTTCTGGTAAACCTGCCATAATACCCTTAGTATTATTACATAAAATGACTGCGTTCCTGTTTTTTTTCTTTAGTTTATACATCAGCACTGTCGAAGGTTCCATCATGGTGCAGAAGTATCAGTCCCCTGTGAGAGTGTACAAACATCCTTTTGAACTTGTCATGGCAGTAAGTATCAACCACAGTCTTAACACTCAACAGCACATTTACATTGCGTCCCAGTCCCACACTAACAAGGTATAAAGCTTAGGGGTATTCAAGTTCAAAGGCCAGGGGGACACGTTAAAACCTAAATGCGAAGGGCCACAATTTAGAATTTGTGTAAGTATTTATGTAAGATTATTTGAGCATTTTTACTGATTTTAAAATGTTATTTAGTACTATATCTGGCTGCTTGTTCTATTTGAAAATAATTATACTAAATGTATTGACAAAATATTATAACTAAAATAATAATAAAACTATTATAGCTTTTGTATTGCCACAAATGCTGATGTTACACTTAGTTCCTTGAAATAAAAAAAGAAAGAAACATTCAATATGCATAAAACTAAATAATATAATAAAATTTAATACTGGATACTGTATACCCATTTTTCTGTATTAATTAAAATAAAGGATAAACATTTTATACACACAAGTTACAACATTTGTTCAATCAAGAGCAAGGAATAATTATATTGTGTTTGATAAATATTAAAACACAGACTACAATTTTCACTTAGACAATTCACACATAAATGATTGAATACTCAAATCAGTCAATTATTCGATATAATTAGGATCTATTGATCAGAAACTAGACTGTGCTTTCTCTTCACTTCTTCTTGAGGTTCAGTGATTATTAACAAATGCTATAATTAATTGTAGTTTAAACACTGATTAATCTGTTCAGTGGCTGGTTCTGGTCCCACATGAGCTTGCGCTGGCAAAACCTAGGTAATGATGGTGCAATTGACTGTACACATACCACTTTAGGTTTGTGTTCATGGTGGTGTGTTCAGCACTCACTGCTGTTTAGGAGCCAAAATCTAGGCACACCCACCAAATAGTGAGAGCAAGGTCATTACAAATTTTATAGTACTAAATTTATTGCATGTGAAATCAACACTATCAATAAAAAATCTGCATGTGCCCACCAGCTCTGGGTGGGCTTCTTGACATGAATGAGATGAGCTGAACCGAGCTGATGATAATTTAACTGTGCTGTTCTCAGGGGTGGTGTCTGATATTGCACAGATGATATTGGCACATTATATTTTTATATAATGACTTATTATTTGCTGATTATTACTTATTATCATGATTAAGTCATATTAACCACAATATCTGTCTTTTTTTGAGCTGCAATATTAGTTTTATTATAGTGAATACAAGCCCTTTTGCCATGATGTATGCTTTTAAGTTTTGCTCGTAGCTGCCACTTGCAAGGCTGACAGCATCCTGATGGTTAAATAAAGCATTAAAATCCACATGAACTGGAAGCTGCGACCATTTTTTTTATTTTTATTTTTTATTATGACACAGTTCTTAGAAAAACTGAATATTAAATGAGAAACCAGTGGGCATAGCTTGCTTTTTTACTGTGAGCTGAATGAATGTACTTAACGGCATCTGTGGAAGGCATACCAGATTGAATACTTGGCATGTTGTGGATGTTTACATTGTGCACTGTTCAGGTTTGTTCATGGTGGTGTGTTCAGTTCTCACTGCTGTTTATGCATTTGGATGGGTTAAATGCAAAGCATGCATAGACTTACATTCATATGCACGCAAATGCGTCAGACCGGAAACGTAAACGAAAGTTTGAGTTTAACTGCAGTTCGGCAGTATCATTATCATTCAGGAACATTTAATTTAAGCCCTCATGACAAACTGAGGTATAAAGTAAGTATAAAGTAAGGAAGGGTGGAAGAAAGAAAGTGTCTGTGGTCCTTTACAGACACTGTAGATACAGAGAATAGTATTAAATAGTTGTGTGTGTATAGAACATACTGCAAAATGCGGCAAAGTCCTACTTGTCGGTAGTGGTTTGATTAAGGTGTTTACGTGTCTATACTATACAATTAAATGAAAAAAGATCACAGGATTCAGCCAATTATATTTTCAAGGTCAGGAGAGAAGCATAATGGCGGTCACACAAGTTTTCACATTGTTTTATGTACATTACTCAGTAACATGGACACCTTCAAATGGTGTTAAAAGATATGGTATAATTAACCTAAATATGGTATAATTCACCTAAAAATGTAATTTCTGTGTTAATTTAATGATGTATTTGTGGCCTCAAAATCATGCGAGAGGACGTGCCTGCCACCCAATAGTATCTGGATGCAGCCTTGATGATGCAAGCTGAGACTGCATATCTCAGTGACATCACTGAGCGTTAGGGGAGAGGTGGGGTTAGGTAAGTGCATTAAAAACATTGGATGCAGCTCAGATTGCGCTGCACCAGGTCTGCATCCAGACCCCTCTCGCACTTTAGTGAACAGAACCTCAGAAGGGATTGTTTGGGAGCTATGTGGTAAGTATGTGATTCTCCTTTTAGACAGAATTATGCAGCCTTATTTTTATTTGTTTATTTAACAGGGACAATACCCTTGACATTGTTATACAAAGACAACTAATGCTACGTACATGGGGCATACAGCATAATATGGGGCATAATATGCATAACATGGGGCATAATATGCAGCCCTCGTCCCTGGTTAGGTTTTACATAAAAATAAAATCTACAAATACAACAAACATGTACAATATATACAGAGCCACAAACATAAAATTTAAGTCAATCTGCATACTAAAGAGAAATGTAACACCTGACCAACTTAAAAGAATAATACTTTCTTGTAATTTTCACATTACTTTAAAAATTTCAACTGCAAGTTCTGATTGTAAATTTAAATCAAAAGGCATGGCATTCCATAGATGTAAACTTTTCACTGAAAAAGACGACTGACCCACAGTGGTTCTGCATGTTTTAGAGCACTTCATGCTTCCTGCTGCTGACAAGCTTTTTGGAGATGATGATTTTATTTTTCAGCAGGACATGGGACCTGCACACAGTGCCAAATCTACCAATACCTGGTTTATGGACCATGGTATCCCTATTCTTATTTGGCCTGGAAACTCACCTGACCCTAACCCCATAGAAAATCTATTGGGTATAATAAAGAGCAAGATGAGGGAACAGAGACCCAGAAATGCAGACAAGCTAAAGGCCAGTGTCAAAGCAATTTGGGCTTTGATCAAAGGCGGATCGCATCCGTGCCTCACTGCCTTAATGCTGTAATTAGTGCAAAAGGAGGCCCAACAAAGTACAAATGACTTGAAAGCCAAATGTCTCATGAGTTTATATTTCAAATTTGATGACGATAGCATGCAAAATGAGATTTCTGTTAAAAGTTCCCTCACCATCAGAGGCACTTTCTCAAAACTGACCTTCCCAAACTAAAACATTAACAGTTGCTGAATGATTTGGTCTACATTCACAGTTGATGTATCTTTGGAAAGAAGACACCCTTTGCTTTATTATCAATCATCTACAGTTTAAAATGCTCAAAATGAAAAAAAGTTATAGATGCTTAAATAATGTAAAAAAAAATTGGACCACACTAAACATTATTTCATAAACAATTATGTTACAGAAAAGTAATAAGTCAAAAGCCAAACAATGTGAATGGCATGCTAGGCTAGTCTCATCCAAATCCTTATCTAGAGACCTAGAACTATCCTCAATTAAAGTTTGGATGTGTCTGTAATTTTGAGATCTTCTCTGTCAGCCTGACAGAGATTATTACTCTACAATTATCACATGAAAAGCCCTCCTTGCTGACAGAGAAAGAGATACATTAATCATGTACCATGGAATGCATGTGACGAACAGGAAAAGCCATTTTTTACTCTCTGTGAGTTAAAGTAAATTCTGACTTACCACAGCAGTGTACTGAGTTAAAGGGAGCTGAGAAATGTACATGAAATGAGCAGTAGGCAATGATGGGAGAAAGAAAGAGAGAGCGCAGAGCACCCACCAAAAATTATTTATAATGTAATATAAAGGGTATAAATTGGCGGAATATGTAAATAAACTGGTTGACACACTTGAGAGAGAACAGGCATGAGCTAGCAAATTAGAAAGTGAAAGCAAAAAAATAAAGCGATAAGCGCAAGCAAAATCTGAATGAAATACACACGTCCAATATAAAGGGTGCAGTCAGACATGAGAAAGTAGATCATCTACGATGCATGTAAGAGCAAACAGACGCAAATCAGCAAACAAAATGGAAATGAAACCAATAAAAGCAAGCAAGAGTCAGAATAATAAGTACAGCGGTGAATTGTTTACACGCGAACTGCTATGCTGTAACTGTGGAAGAGATTTGAAATTGAACTTTAATGTTCAAACAATCTGCAAAATTCACCAAAAACAAAACATTTGCAATACTTCCAAAATGAATGCTTTATAATAAATACTTTAAATAGGGTTTTACCTTTAAAAAGTTTCTTTAGAACTTTAGCTGACCATAAATCCTTAATGAAAGGAGCCCCAGTTTAGCACCGACATCACCAGTGTTTTTGAACAGCAGCGAACCGAAAGGAATACACGCACACTGCTAAACTTCACTCGAACTTGCATTTGGCTCCCTCTCTCTCTTTTGCTCTCTCTGTCTCACCCAGCGATCCAGTATGTCGTGCACCCAGCCCTGCTGCTCACTGGTACCAACTGGTGGCCTGGTTAATTGCCTTAAGCCACAACATCCTACCCAACAACATCATGGAGCTGCAGCCACTAAGCAGAGTGCACTGCTAGAGCTACAATTGGACACCGGACACTAGGAGCAACAAGAGAAGGAAGCCAGAGATAAACTGAGAAGCTTGAGTCAAGGCCTCTGAAAGCCACCTGCAGAGGGCCCAAGCAGAAACCCAAACCATAACCTAACAATGAGACTGTCTAAAAGATGAACTTGACCGAGTTCACCTGGAGCTGTCACACACCTACAATCTCAGATGACTTGAAAGAGGAAGTGCCTCACAGCCAAGAGTTTGTTGTCCAAAGAGGGGGTGAAAGCCCTTTTCTACTACCCTTGCCAGCTAGCATCCCAGAACACCCATCAGCGGCACAGGGGCAAGGACACTTTCCAGAGAGTACCTGATGACAGAACCAGCCTGTCAACAAAGGACCTAAACAAGCTAGCTAGAAAAATTAATACTTTAATTTTAAGACTTTGTTTCTTAGAGCAAAGTTCCAGCAAGATGGCACTATTAAGCAGCAGCACATTTCACTGCTCTCCATTCGGTTCCCTAGAAATCCTTTTCATATTAGGTTAAGTCTCATTTGTTTACTACAAAATAAACGTAAAATAAGCATTTAAAATAAGGAAATTAGTTATTTATTTCAATTTGAAGAACAACCTGGATCATAATTGCACTGTAATGAGTGAAAACTAACAGTAGGAACAAGCCACATCGGACAAAATGCAAGGCATAGAAAAAAAAGAAAAAAGCAACAGAGGAGCATCCAGAGGATATCCTAGATTTGACATCCAAGAAAAGCAAGCAGGCTGGTTTTCGATTTGCAGAGGACCTAACCAAGGAGGACAAGATGGCATGAGAGCTGCTGTGGCCAAAGATTATAGAGACGTGATCAGAAGATTTTTTTTTCCTTTCGAGGACCTTTTGGGTTCATATTAAATGTGAATATTTCACTTTAGAAGGGAAAATGCATAATAAATATTTTATGGAATCTACTAATGTGGACAAATAAGACACAGGGTCATATTTAGAGGGACAAATGGAATTATTCAGATTTTTTTTCACAACATGATTGTGGGGATAGTCATCACGATGCTGAGCTGGCATCGCTGATCCTCCGCTCCGCCCTGCAGCAGCAACCCGCTCGTGAAAAATACACACTTAGGCCCCATTTACACTAATACGTCTTAAAATGCCATTTTAGAATGAAAACGATCCACATCCACACTGGCATTTTTCACCCATTTCACTGGCGTTTCACTTTTCTAAACAGCATTTTCTAATTTTAGCAAAAACCTGTTGGTTGGAACCTGTTGGTTGTGCACCTTTTTTAACAACTAAGTTTGTCAACGCCATTATAACCACACAGATCACTCTTTGATAAACAAAACTGTAATAAATTTTCTTAAACAGACAACATGAAAAAAAAAAAGATTAACTAAGCTCAATTCCAGTCATAACATTAAATAAAAACTAACCTAAATCAAAACCACCTATTTGGTTCTCCCGCTCAACTTCGTTGTGTGCGGAGTGAGCTCGATTGGTTAACATCTTTCTCCCACTCAGCTTAGCTGTAATTGCCCGGTGTGCTGCGTTAGCTCTAATTGGTTAACACAATAAAATCATGTGCACAAGAATATGTAATCCTCTTGCCTGCATACTGTAATCCCATTAAATTCAGTGAAATTACTCATGCGCTTTGTGTACTCAGGGCCGTGTATTTTTCTAATTGTTTTCTAATCTTTCTATGTTAATGGTTTATCATATTTAGTGAGCTTGCTCTGGGATTTCCCCATACTGGTAGTTTAGTCCACCTTTTTAGACTTTTTTGGTACCCCTAATAATCTGGTGGGCGTCTCCCGCAGATCCGAAAAAAAGTGAAGCCCTTGTGTAAACTCTCTTGTCACATAAGCTGGCACTCAAGTGCCTTGTGACCCTGTTAATACTGCAAAGTCTTAACCACCCCGATTTCCCAAATTGGAAAGTAAACGCAGTCTCAATCCTGTTAGCTAGCCAATGATTCCAATCCGTCTTATGTCTTGCTGTGGACCAACGTGACCTCCTTGCCTCCCACATTCTCCTTTTCTTCCTAGGAAATTGTGCCCACAACAAATATCCCACTGAGATCTGTAATCAGTGCTACTCCACTCCAGAGTGCTACTCTGCCAATATGGTTACAACTCACTTCAAATTGAAAATTTTAAATTTGTTCTCAAAATTAGAAATTAAAAATTCAACTCGCTTTCCCTCTTAAAATTTTAATTTATCTCCTACTAGGGAGTCCTGTTGCCACTTCAGTTAATTTTTTTTTTTTATGTAGATGCCAGTGATGTTCCCAGTGGTCAGTCCCTAGCTGGGGAAGGGCTGTGACTGCTAAGTTCAGGTTGTATGGTCACCCTTGGTCCAAAAATGCACATTGATTCTTACTGATCAAGAGAGTCTTACAAGATTTACTTCCAAAAGGTTTTATTCTTTGCAAAGATTAGGTCGGACAGTCATACACCGGTCGCTGCAGAGAGTGTAGCAAAAGCTAACCAGACACCAGGTTTTATCTTCTTTCCCCTGCTTCAAGGCCCACTACATTCCAGATGACACCCAGCTCTCTTTAGAGCATTCCTCCTTTGAGGATCAAGACATGGCTCCAAGAATTTACACTTATTGAATGCCTATATGGGCATCACAGAGGCGCAGTGGGTAGCACGATTGCATCACAGCAAGTGGGTCGCTGGTTTGACCCCCGGCTGGGTCAGTTGGCAGTTTTGTGTGGAGTTGGCATGTTCTCCCTGTGTTCGTGTGGGTTTCCTCCACAGTCCAAAAACATGCACTATAGGTGAATTGAATAAGCTAAATTGGGTGTAGTGTATGTGTGTTAAAGAGTGTGTCTCAGTATTTCCCAGTGTTGGGTTAATGTAGTGGTTTTCAAACTGTGGTACGTGTACCACTAGTGGTACACAGGCTTCTTTCTAGTGGTACACAGAGAAATCGCTGAATAATTAAAGTAAAAAAATTAACACAATTTGAACCCTTTAACGTGTAAAATAACACCAAAGTGATCAGTAAATTGATTTTAATAGGCTAAAACTTTTATTTTATTTTCAATTTTCTAATGTTTGTTATGCATTCTATCATTTGAAGCATATTTCCTCCCCATATTTGTAACAGTCGTTGGGTGTGTATCTCCCATTTTTATATCCCAATGTTGACAGGTATAGTTTAATCACTTGCTTTTCTGACGCACAAAGCCTACTCTACACACAGTAAGCAGATCTAATTTCTAATTTAAATATGTAAATCCAATTCATATTTTTAAAATACAAGTTAATGTTTAGATTTTAAAAACATACAAATAAGTCATATATACCTGCAACATATATTTGAAAAAGAGTTTATATATGAATATGATGACATTTAGGGGCCTCACAGTGGAGCAGTGGGTAGCACAATCGCCTCACAGCAAGAAGGTTTCCACCACAGTCCAAAGACGTGCGCTATAGGGGAATTGGGTAAGCTAAATTGGCCCTAGTGTGTGTGAATATGTGTGTGGATGTTTCCCTGAGATCGGTTGTGGCTGGAAGGGCATCCGCTGCGTAAAACACATGCTGGATAAGTTGGTGGTTCATTCCACTTTGGCAACCCCAGATTATTAAAGGGACTAAGCCGAAAAGGAAACGAATGAATGAATGATGACATTTAGCCTATATTTATGAAGTCCAGGGAACTTGATGAATAGGCTACTTTATGATAATACTATTTAGTTTTCTTTCGACTTTAAAAATAGTGTCATTTTTAATTAACTTTAAAAGCACATTTTAAATTAAACTTTGACGTTTTTTTTTAACCTGTAAGCACAGTGTTAATTTTCAAACTATTTAGAATGTTAAATGTGGCTGACAATAATAAATATTCATAATAATAAGAAATAATCTGCCATGTTTTTGAACTGTGCAGAGCTGTAGCTGCTTAATTAGGCCTACACCACTACTGTATTTCAATACCGGTCATTATGGTGGTACTTGGAGAGACAATGTTTTTCTGAGGTGGTACTTGGTGAAAAAAGTTTGAGAACCACTGGGTTAATGACTTATTTTCTCAGAATAATTAATTTACAGAACTTAATTTTATCATTATAATGACAGACTTTCTTGTAATAATGACTTAACCCTACTGAAAAAACACAGCTTAAACCAGCCTAGCCTTGTTGGCTGGTTTTAGAGGGGTTTTGGCCATTTCCAGCTTGGCCTTAGCTGGTCAGGCTGGCAGATGACCAGCTAAAACCATCTTGACCTGCCTAGCCAGTCTATCTGCTGCTTGCTGGTGAATATGTTTATGGAGTTGTTAATCAAGGAAGAATACCGTATACCAGGAACACGCTGCTACAATTGATCCTTTCAAGGGTAGAGACTATGTCAGACATCAGTTTACCAATCATTGTACGGAAAGTACCGTATGGAATGCAGGACACAAAGCCTCATATTTTAAGGATTGTTGTGTTCTGGCCTTTACTGAGACGTGGCTAACAGAGAATGACCAGGATTCTGACCTGTTCATTGGTGGCTTCGAAACACTGTTTCAATAGGGTCGACAGATCGAGGTAACATGGAAATCGCACAGCAGAGATGTATGATTTTATGTCAACAAAACATACTGCACGGCTGTAATGGTAAGGGAATGCGTCTGCACACCAGATGTTGAACTTTTATCTATTTCGCTATAGCCTTTCCTGCGTGAATTTCTGCAACTCTTCATTACCATAGTGTATATTCACCCGAAAGCAAATGCGATGTCTGCTTGTGGCACTATTTTTGGGTAATTTTAATCAAGTCTCTTTAAATAACATTTTGTCAAAACGTGTCCTGTCCAACCAGGCAGGAAAAGTGTCTGGACCTCTGTTATGGATCTGTAAAGAATGCATATAAATTACTCCCACTAGCTCCACTTGGCTCAGCCAATCATAATTGTGTTCATCTAATCCCCACATATAAAACTGTTTTAAAAAGTCAGAAAAAACTGTTTATGGATTGGTCTGATGAATCTGCACTCTGCAGGAGTGCTATTACTGTACAGATTGGGAGAAACAGTCCTGTGGTGATAACTGTGATATGTTTATCGATACTATATGCTCCTACTGTATGTGGCTTTTTGCAGAGACAGGATTATTCCATGCAGGCAGGAAAAAATGTACTCTAACAACAAACCGTAGGGGCGCCACGGTGGCCTAGTGGGTAGCACGTTCGCCTCACAGCAAGAAGGTCGCTGGTTCGAGCCTCGGCTGGTCATTTGGCATTTCTGTGTGGAGTTGGCATGTTCTCCCCGTGGTTGTGTGGGTTTCCTCCGGGTGCTCCGGTTTCCCCCACAAGTCCAAAGACATGTGGTACAGGTGAATTGGGTAGGCTAAATTGTCCGTAGTGTATGAGTGTGAATGAGTGTGTGTGGAGGTTTCCCAGAGATGAGTTGTGGCTGGAAGGGCATCCGCTGCGTAAAAAATATGCTGGATAAGTTGGCGGATCATTCCGCTGTGGCGACCCCGGATTAATAAAGGGACTAAGCCGAAAAGAAAATTAATGAATGAATGAATGAATGAACAAACCGTAGGTAACAAAATCAGTCAAATCCTGCAAACAGAAAAATAAATTGTTACGCACTGCTATAGCACTGATTTTGAGTTAGCCAATTCTCTTAATCAATTCGATAATCGTCTTAATAAATCAGACTTCACTAGGGAAATGGAGGAATTAAATAGTAAACTCAAAGGTGGACAGCACTTTATCATACAATAAAAGCCGCTTTTCCACTGTCATGCTGAACCGTTCTTTATGCTGAACCGTTACATTCCGTGCCAAACTGGGCCATACAGCACGGATATGGTTTCATTTTCCACTGTCGTGCTGCAACAAAGCTCTTTGAAACATCACACTAAACGCATCAGTAGGTGCCTTGGTAGTGCAACGTAAACGGCTCCCTTTGTTCAATTAAATTTAAATAATAGCCGAAACTAGTTTTTTCACGTTCATAAAAGTCAAAGCAACCATGAGACTAAGCACTGTTGTGCCGCTCTCTGATATGGGGTGCTAAATATAGCTATATGTCACAGCACCCGTATTTATTTAGAGGTCATATGTTGCGCGGCTCTGGGTAAATTAAAACTAGTATTCAAACATTAAATAATGAATGCATCAAGTTAAATAAAAAACGAATATAAAACAACACATCCACATATAAAGGATATTATATTTAGCAAAATGCTGCTCTTTTATCTTTGTAGTTTTATCATTTTATTTTTGCTATTTTGTTTATTTGTTTGTCTTAACTAACAAGCTATAGAAAAAGTCTTGCTTGATGTTTTAGAAAATATTTTGCATATGCGTATATAACTTTATATATTAAAGATCACCGAGAACAAAAAAACAAAAACACAGAAACATGTTATGCCCCATAAATGTCAAACTTATGTATAACTGAATCGTATAATGGCTTATAGCTGATATGATAAATTGCTCATTTCATTTTTATAAAACATTTGTCAAAACGTATTGATATTTTTTGGAGTAAAAGCAAAACAGACATTTAAGAATCCATATTTATTGAATTTATTCATTAATTTGACTTGTTTTATTGGTGCATATACAGGCTATTATTTAAATCATACAACAGTGCCTTGGACAGCTACAGTGTCACTCCATAAAGCTTTCAAGCGAAGTTCAAAAATAAAAGAAAATGTTGACTTTCTTTTGGACGGCCGATATTACGGCGCGCCATCCTTCAGGTTGTCTAGCTGGTATTAAATTAACAAGCCGTCTGAGATTTGAATAAAAAGTGCAATTATTTCCTCATTGTTCATTGATATAGCGATGTTGTTGTGGATTGTGGGCATCGATGATGTTAAGCGTGTCTTACTCGCTTTATACGATGCGCAGCAGAAAAAAAAGTCTTTCAGCAGTGCATGTAGTCGTTGGTAAAGTTCTCACCCGGATCAGAGCGAGTTTTTGTGCTGCCGAATACAGCACTGCATGCAATAAACTCACGATTAGTCAGACGAAGTAAAAGTCTCTTTACCTAGGATGTCAATCAAATTAATCAAGCTCTAGCCACAAATAAAACAATAGGCTATTTTATTATTTTAAGACTTGTTAGATGACTGGTTAGTAATTATATCATACATGGTTAGGCTATTCAAGTCATTCATTCATTCATTTTCTTGTCAGCTTAGTCCCTTTATTAATCTGGGGTCACCACAATGGAATGAACCGGCAACTTATCCAGCATTTGTTTTTACGCAGCAAATGCCCCTCCAGCTGCAACCCATCACTGGAAACTTCAACACATTCTCATTCACACACATACATTCTCATTTACACACTACGGACAATTTAACCCACCCAATTCACCTGTACTGCATGTCTTTGGACTTGTGGGGGAAACTAGAGCACCCGGAGGAAACCCACCCGAACACGGGGAGAACATGCAAACTCCACACAGAAATGCCAACTGACCCAGCCGAGGCTCGAACCAGCGACCTTCTTGCTGTGAGGCGACAGCACTACCTACTGCGCCACGGTGTCACCAGCTATTCAAGTCAATGAAATAATAACTTTAATAAATAATGTGTATATATATGTGTGTGTGTGTGTGTGTGTGTGTGTGTGTGTGTGTGTGTGTGTGTGTGTGTGTGTGTGTGTGTGTGTGTGTGTGTGTGTGTGTGTGTGTGTACACAATCACAAGGGTTTGCATTGTGGTTATGCATTTCCTGTTTTACATTTTTAGTTTCCAATAAACCAGAAGCGTTCAGCTGCACATCTAGCTCTGCTTCATGGTACCCTTTTGTTGTGGTACTGTACGGTTCACTTTTTGGTACCTTTTGACAGTGCAAATGGACAAAATTAGCTAGTTTTTGTCATTTTTTTTATTTTTTATTTCTCAGGCATATGAGCGGAGATTTCCCACCTGTCATCTGATCCCCATGTTTGTGGACAGTGATGTGATCAGTGAGGAGAACAGTGAGGATGGATCATTTAATAAAATTGAGAGGAGGTGTAAACTTGATGTGGATGCACCAAGACTCCTCAAACGGGTAAAATTGAGACCTCCAAATCCTCTGTTTTGTTTTTGTGTATTGCTTGTGTATGTATTATAATTTTATATACAAATAAATATAATATTCTGTCTGTTTGTGTGTGTGTGTGTGTAGATTGCAGGTGTGGATTATGTCTACTTTATTCAGAAAAACTCTCTGAACCACAGAGAAAGAACTCTCCGTATTGAATCGCACAATGAAACCTTCTCTAACAGAGTCATCATCCATGAACTTTGCTGTTACTCGGTAAGTAAAAATTGCCCTCATGTCTTAGCTTCAGTATTACTGTACGTTTTGCACTAACAACTTCAATTTAGTGATGCAATATAATTGGAGCCAATTGGTTACTTTAGGAAAAAAACAAGTCACATCAACAATCTCCTTTGTCCCCTTTTCATGACCCCTTAGACTAAGGTTTTGCTTCATTAGGTGGTTGCCCTGTAGGCCTAATTAACGAACTTAGGGTGGTTCAAAATGCAGCTGCTAAAGTGCTTTCTAGAACTAAGAATAATGATCACATTACTCTGATTCTTTTGTCATTGCATTGGCTCGCTATGAAACATTGCATACATTTTAAAATCTTATTGATTACCTTCAAAGCCTTGAATAGCTTAGCTCCTCAGCATTTGAGTGTATTACAGCCCCTCATGTTCACTACACTAAATTGATTCTAGACAATTGTTTATTCCTAGAATATTAAAATTGACGTATGTCTTTGCATTAGCGTACACATAAAACAATCATTTTGCATTTTTGAAATCCAAACTCTCTTAAGGTTTATTAGGCTATTTTAATTTGGGCAATTGGAGCCAGGAACACTTTCCAAAAATACATTATAATTTGAACAGCATCTACGCTTATGTTAGTCTATTTCTCCCTATTCCAAGAACCACATAATCCTGGATCCAGCCCGTATGCTGAGCAGATGCTTAGACTGCAGCCCTGGACAAGATTATTGGCCAGAGGAGAACTGGTTGTGCCCAACTGAACCTGTTTTTCTCTCTTTCTTTTTTTCTTAACATTCCAGAAATTCAGGTAGACAGGAGAGTAGTGTAGAATGTTGATGCAGTCCTAGTAAATTAAAACATCTTCAGTTCAGTTTAGTATAAATGTCACTGCTGAAGTTGTTCAGTTATTTTAGACCAATGTCATGCAAATGGCACTGAACCAGTAAGAGCAACTCTACTGATGCACAGCTCCACCAGTCCCAGCTAAGCAAGCCAGAGGCAACAATGGCTAGGAACAAACTAGCAAGTTTGGTAGTAAGTATAACACGTGGCCTGTTTGTTGGAAAGGGCTGATCAATTTATCAAAATTATAATAAAATTGATTTGAAATCCTACGATTAGCCAGGATTGCCATATAAATATATAAAGATATCTCTCCATTGTCAGATCCCCGGCTCGTTCCCGCTGCTCCATCTACCACTCTCTCTCACCAGCACGCTCTCCCTGCACCAATCACCATTCCCCATCTCCAAATTCCTCTCATCAAGCCCGATCACCATCTCCTGAGTTTTAATCCCGTACACCAGGATCCCCTCATCAACACTCCCCATATACTCTCTGAGAGCCCAGTCATTCTTGGGCTGGGATCGAAGTTCGACGGTTCCACTCACCTTCTCCTTGATTCCCTGTCTTCCCTGGATGTTCCCCCATTTCTGAGACTGATTAACCCAAGGCTGTTCCTTTAAACCTGTGGATGAACACTATCATCAATAAGGGAAGTGACTTTACACTCTGTCTGCTTGAAGCTATCTGTTTACATCGTAAACACCCCTTCCTTCTCTTAAAAGCGAAGACCTACACTTAATCTGCTTAATCTGCTGATTTAGGCACTACTTGTTTGAGTAAATTGATGAAAAGAGATAACCCTCCTTGTCCTCATTGTGTGACTGTGACAGGATTCCAGCCCCGAAGATAAACAAACGCAGCAATGGAAGCTAACGCAGCGCTACCTTGAAGTTCACCGGATCCGTTTGCTGGATTGGTCCATTCCATGCGTCAAACACTGTCTTCTGCTCCCATGAACACTGCTACCACCCCCATGGTCATCACTAACACGCCGTTCCAGCTCACCCAGCTAGCTGTACAGGCAATCCTAGTACCTGCAATGGCTTTCTGCTGCAATGCAACCTCTACATAGAGACTAATGCTAACCAGTTTCTCAATGAGGTTTCCAAAGTTGCATTCATTATCTCTCTTCTTCTTACAGGACGAGCTCTACAGTGGGCAGATGTGCTCTGGAATTCAAATTCCTGTGCTGGCTACTCATCAAACCTTTTAAAATCATTTCAAGCAGGTGTTCGCTGTACCACTAACCCCTCTGTCTGTGCACGATGAGTTGATAAACCTGAAACAAGGTAACGTAAGCACACATGACTTCACACTGCCATCTCGAGCACTCGCTGCTAGTAGCGGATGGAATGAAGAGGCCCTCCTTACAGCTTACCGGAAAGGTTTAAAGCCCCAAATTCGTAAAAAGTCTATCATTGTGGAAACTTTCATAAAGGAAGCCATCAGTGTGTCCCAGCAACTCTCTGCCTGTTCATCCTCCTTGATTGTTTCCCCTGTTTTGCCCTCTAGAGCTCCATCACCACAGCCTGATCCTGAAGAGCCCATGATAACGGATGCTTATCGCCTAGAATCCACGGAGCATTTACGACGCATCAGAAACCACCTCTATCTCTATTGTGGTGAGAATAATCATCTAATCTCAGCCTGCCAAGTCCGCCCACCATGCCTAATGGTGTGTAAAGTTACACTCACTCCATCTGTGTCAAATATACCCCACATACCAGCTAAGCTAATTGTGAATTCTCACATTATCCCCATACACATCTTGGTGGACTCCAGAGCGGCTGGGAATTTCATCTTGCCCAACATCACATCCCTACTGTTCATAACAAAACCCTTTATAAAATCACTACCATTCAGGACTCACCATTGGGCGATAGAAAGATCTCTCAGCAAACTTAAGAAGTTGTTCTTCAGTCTCCTCATCATCGTGAGAAGCTAATCTTCCTCATCCTACCTCGCGCTAATGTGGATGTCATACTGGGCATGCCGTGGCACCAGCCAGACGTCAACTGGAAGACAGGTGAGATTAGAGGATGGAGTTCTGGCTGCATATCCAGTGGTCATTCAATTCAATTCAATTCATCTTTATTTGTATAGCGCTTTTACA
>CAIGQQ010030047.1:537918-551400 GCA_903798035.1 Danio albolineatus | reverse complement strand
ATGAAAAAAGAAAATTAGTAGAGTTAGGTATCATTTCCATTTCAGATTCCAGAGCAAATACTTTTTTCTTTTTAATCATATGTTCATGCTGCATTTATGCTATAACCACTAGGATTTAACTGTTAAAGGTATAGCTCACCCAAACATTTTATTTACTCCTTTGTTTCTTGCTTATTAAACTATGTATGTATTTATATATATTTACTTATTAATTAATTTATTTATTTTTAAGACATTGGAAACCTGTAACAATGATTTCCATTGTAGAAAAAAATAGTTCTATGGAGGTCAAAGGTTACAGATTTACAAGATATCATCTTTTGTGTTTAACAGAAAAAATAAGACACCGGTGCGCTGAGACACCGCTGTTGCTAATATTTGCTAGATCTGATGTATTACTGCTATTACCTCAAAGTTGCTACTGGATTAAAATATGAGCAGCCTATCCATGGCAACATTGTCACATGTACTTGGCAGATAAATACAACTGTAAAATGCTCACTGCCATTCACCGTGCGAGAATGACTGAAAAAGTCAGGAATTGATTAATAGAATCAAAATCGTGCATCTTATCGAATACCTGGTTCTTTAAAAAAAAAAATTTTAATTAACCATAACCAGGTTTAAAATGGAACCAGTTCTCGATACCCAACCCTACTCAATAGTGCCTCCTACAAAAATTTATTTTTTAATATGTATGTTTAGATAAACTGGATGCTGACTACATCAAACGTTACCTTGGTGACCTCACACCCCTGCAGGAGAGTTGCCTCATTCGCTTGCGTCACTGGTTACAGGAGACACACAAGGGCAAGGTGAAATACAAACACGTCACTCATAAACACATTCTTATATTTCTTAATTTATTTTTAGTCATTCAAAGGTCCTTGAAATTGCTTCTATTAAACAAAAATTAAACCCATTTAATGCAATAAATCTTATAGTTGCAGATCAGTTTAGCATGTGTGAAAATGAGTTTGATATGATTTGAGTTTGAAAATGATTTGTCAGCACAATTTACCTGACTGAGCTCTACATGATGCCTTCTCAGTATAAAAAAAGCAGAATAGGTAGGCAGTCTGCCATTTTGGACTAAAAAAAAATAATTTTTTGGGTAGCATATCATTTTTTTTTTTTGCATTATGTGTGGCCTGTATTCTATAGCAATTAATATTTTGTTTGTCACATACCATTTTAAGTGATCAACTGCACTTCTTAAGGTTGTTTACAGAGATATCACAAGCATGACACTTGACACACTACAAACCTGTGCTACAAATATTTCAGCCTCTTGCATCAACAATGATAATTAAGAAATGAAAAAACAACCCTGAGCAGGAAGTTTACCTGTAAACAGCAGTGCTGGCATAGCAACTACATATATTGCTATCCAAAATATAGTAAAAACCGTTCAATATTTGGGCAGGGTAACAAGATCTAAGTTTAACTCAGTAGATTTATAAATATGCACAGCCACTTTTCCTTAAATCAAAAAGAAAATATTTTGACTATTCTAACAGAAACTAACACCTAATACAAGCTTTGAAGTTGAGAAAAAAAGTTTGAGAGAGTGTAATGATGTAAAAACCTTGAATTTTGTAAGACCCAATCAAGCAAACCAAAAAATGATAAATTCAACCCTTCTATTCTTTTTTAAGGGTTACATATTGTTTATATATATATTATGACATTATTTCATCAGATGGTGCCGTGGATGGCTGCCTCAGTGCGGAGCTCCTCAGTTTTCGCCCTGTTATTGTTTGTTTTTCCTGTTTTGTGTTCATCCAACGCGATCAGTTATACCAGGGATGAGCTGCTAAACATTCGGCAGTGCACACCAATTGATCACCAGCCGTTTTTTGATTTCTCTGACGTTTTGTGGAGCATTGTCGTCGGCGGAGCAGCACCTCTATGGAAACACTACAAGACGCACAGATGTGGGAAGAGAGCCGGCGCACTCGTCAGGATTTGACAACACGGCTTCAGAACGGCACTGCCTAGCATCCATTTGGCGAATCTCTGCTCTCTTCCTAACAAAATGGAGGAATTACTTCTGCTCACACGCACAAATAAGGACTTTAACAACTCTGCTGCGCTTTGTTTCGCTGAAACCTGGCTAATTGAAGCCATTCCGAACAGCGCATTAAACCTACCTGACTTTCAGATATACAGAGCAGATCGCGATACAGAGGCAACGGGGAAAACGTGCGGTTGTGGGACATGCTTTTACATCAACAGAAGGTGGTGTACGGATGTAATTGTGTTAAAGAAGATGTGCCGTCAAAGTGCTTTTCATTAACTGTAAGCCGTTCTACTCGCCGCTGGAGTTTTCCTCGTTCATCCTCATCGGTGTTTACATCCCACCGCAAGCACACGTGAGTACTGCACTTCTGCTGCTGGCTGATCTAATCACAGAGACAGAACAAAAAAACCCAGACTCTGTTTTTATCACCAGGCAAAACTCAAACATGAGCTGCCTAAATTCAAACAGCACATTACATGCCCTACCAGAGACAATAACATTTTGGACCATTGCTACACAACAATAAAGGATGCATATCCCTCCCTCGCCAGAGCAGCCCTAGGACTCTGACCACTGCCTCGTTCATCTTATACCAACTTACAGGCAAAAACTTAAAACTACTAAGCCAGTATTAAGGACTGTTAAGAGATGGACCAACGACACAGAGCAGGTCTTACAAGCCTGTTTTGAATGCACTGACTGGAGTGTTTTTGAAACTGCATCCATGGACCTGGACCATAGACTGTAAAAAATATGGACGTAGTATCCGTGACGTCACCCATAGGTTTCTGATGAACCCCAAAGAAGCTACTACTAGGCGTGGCCAACCGTCGCCATTTTGTTCGTGCGTCATCGCACCAACTGAGGCATACCAAATAAGGGCAAAGAGGCGGAGCGTGGGCGGAGCGTGGGCGGAGCGTGAGCGGAGCTACGGGACGCATGCTGGCATTTAGCTTTTCATAACTTTTCTTATGGGAGAAACGCATAATATTTCATTACCTGCGACTCGTTTGTGTTCTGACCACCCGTGCTTGGTTGTACACTATATCAATGAAGTGTTTAGTCTGTTGAAAACACTGTTGTAATACATCAAGCCACCTAACATCGTTCTTAAGACATTTTTCAACAGGAAGAAAGTGTAGATTACATCCAAACACTTCAGATATAGTCTGTGTTAGTAAATGCAGGGCTATTTAGGAAATCCAGGCAGAACACTGTATGACAACGCTTCAGATGACGATTTTATAGACTACAGCTGATCAATCTGTCAGATTCTGGAGTGCATTAAAGTTCTGAAGAACATTAAAAATCATAAATTATCCTAAATAAAGCAATTACATTTATAGAGATGGTATAAGTGTATAATTTCACTCACCTGGGAAACTAAGGCCACGTGAATGGTTTGTGAGCACAATTAAGTGCACACAGCATGCCATATTATCTGATAATTGCAGGAAATAATTCCAAAAGGCAACTGACTGTGTAAAGCCACACAAAACTGACTGACTGTGTAAAGCCACATACTTCCCAAGGGAGAGCGGGAGGTTGCCGCTTGACCTGGACAAGCTCACAGAGACTGTAACATCATACATTAGTTTCTGTGAGGAGTTATGCATCCCTACCAGGACCTACTTATCATTTAACAATGATAAACCATGGTTCACACCAAAACTTAGACAGCTTCGTCAGGTCAAAGAAGATGCCTAGAGGATTGTGGACAGGATTCTGTACAATCAGGCTAGGAACACACTGACAAAGGAGATTGGTGTGGCTAAGAAGAACAATGCCAAAAAGCTGGAAAACCAGTTTTCTGCTAACGACCTTGCATCAGTGTGGAAAGGCCTGAGATGCATCACTAATTACAAGACACCTTCTCCCAGTATCGATGGCAACAAACATCTTGCAAACGAGCTGAACATGTTCTATTGTAGATTTGACACCTCCGACCAGACACCCCACACCCACCCTGACTATCTCTCTGCACAGCCATCAACACCTCCAGCCACCGCCCTGACTATCTTTCTCCACAGCCATCAACACCTCCAGCCACACCTGCCCTGACCATCTCTCTACACAGCCATCAACACCTCCAGCCATTATCCTCTCCCCCCTGCTCTTCAGATCAGTGTGGATAATGTGTGTCAGGTCTTCAGTAAAGGAAAGAAGAGAAGGAAAGCGCCAGCCTGTCTGAGAACCTGCGCTGACCAGCCTACTCTCATTTTCTCACAGATCTTCAGCAGATTATTGGAACAGCGCATAGTTCAATCCTGCTTTAAACGCTCCACCATCATCCCAATCCAGAAGAAGCAAAAAATCACCGGACTCAACGACTACAGACCTGTTGCCTTAACATCTGTGGCCATGAAGTCATCTGAAAGACTGGTGCTAGCATATCTAAAGGACATCACTGGACTTTTGCTGGACCCCATGCAGTTTGCCTATAGATCAAACCAGTCTGTGGATGATGCAGTCAACATGGGATTGCATTATACTCAACAACATCTGGACAAACCAGGGAACTACGCAAGGATTCTGTTTGTGGACTTCAGTTCTGCCTTCAACACCATTGTCCCGTCACTGCTCGAGTACAAACGGACCCAGCTCTCTGTTCCTAGCTCTGTCTGTCAGTGGATCAACAGCTTTCTGAAAGATAGACAACAGCTAGTCAGAATGGGCAAAATCACGTCCAACCGCTGCACCATTAGTACTGGTGCCCCCCAAGGATGTGTTCTCTCCCCACTGCTCTTCTCCCTGTACACCAATGACTGCACCACAAAAGATCCCTCCGTCAAGCTCCTAAAGTTTGCGGACAACGCTACTGTTTTCGACCTTATCCGGAACGGTGACGAGTCTGCATACAGACAGGAGGTGGAGCGGCTGGCTTAATGGTGCAGATACAACAGCCTGGAGCTGAACATGCTCAAAATGGTGGAAATGATAGTGGACTTTAGGAGAAACCCTCCTGCACCCCCTCCACTCACCATCATCAAAAGCACTGTGGCTGCAGTCGAGTCATTCAGGTTCCTGGGTACCACCATCTCTCAGAATCTGAAGTGGGACACTCACATAGACTCTATTGTGAAGAAAGCCCAGCAGAGACTGTACTTCCTTCGTCAGCGGAGGAAGTTCAACCTGCCACAGGAGCTGCTCGTACAGTTCTACTCAGCTGTCATCCAATCCATCCTCTGCACTTCAATAACCGTCTGGTTCGGCTCAGCTGCCAAATCCGACCATCCGACTACAGCTAATAGTCCGGACTGCTGAGCGAATAACTGGCACTACCCTTCCTACACTTCAAGAACTGTACTCTTCCAGAGTGAGTAAAAGGGCTCGCAAAATCACTCTGGACGCCTTGCACCCAGCACACTTCCTGTTTGAACTGTTGCCGTCTGGTTGGTGCTACAGAGCACCGAGCACAAAAACAGCCAGACACAGGAAAAATTTCTTTCCCCAGGCCATCTACCTCATGAACAGTTAATATTTTTCCTCTTGTGCAATAAATGTGCAATACTTTCTCATACGCACTTGTACACAGCACCTTATAACTATATACAATGCAATACTTCTCCTTATGCATTTGTTCACAGCAATACTTCTTATGCATTTGTACACAGCACCTTATAACCTGTATATTTATAACAATCTGTACATACATTTTAACATCCAGATCTTTTTTGGCTGACTGCATGTCTTTTTAATGTCTAACATCTTTTGTTTCATATTTATTCTGTGTTGTCACTTGTCACTTTATGTACGATGGAAGCTTCTGTAGCCAAAGCAAATTCCTTGTGTGTGAAGCACACTTGGCAATAAAACTGATTCTGATTCTGATACAAGCTCAGTAATAATCTGAAGTCATCACTTGCATTCCTTCAGTGAACTTGGTTCCTATTTGGATACGCTGGTGGTAGGTTTGTCATTCGTGCAAGGCTTGGAGCAGAGGTTCTGGAGGTTCAAGTTTGAGGCAAAAGACTGTAGCCGTATTGACTTCTGTTTTTTTGCGATGCACTAAGCTTAACTAAATGGAGATGGGAGTGTTTGGCTGTGCTGTTATCCCATCTTACGCCTGTTTCACACCGCAAGCGCAAGCAGGGCATGAGCAGGGCAGCACCAACACAGATCATCTGTCTATTCTATCTAGTTACCTATCTAACTCTATATATAAATACACTTAAACTTTTCATCTGCACCAAGGCCCGCGGCAACATCATCCAATGCTGTTTCCTTAACTTGCAAGTCTTTATTTTAGAAATTATATAGATCATACAGTACTGTTTGCTTCTCACTCTATGAGGAATGTCATTCATGTCTGGTGCACTCAGAAGACAATCGCCTTTGACATCATGTCATTTTGTTTTTGGTTGTCAGGATGTTGTAGGCCTATAGTTATAATAATATTTATATAATATAGTTATATTGATTTTTATACATGATCAAACTAGTGTTACTTTCTTCGCTTCAGCGATGTCCAGCGGCTCGTTAATTCATGCTCGTGCAAAGGATGGGACGGACAGAAGTAATCACTGCATGCCCTTCTTTTACTTATTTTCGTGTTGTCAGGTTTATAGTGCAAACAGCTCCTGGTTGGAAGAACTTGAGTGAACATGAAACAAAGCCGAATAAAGTTCCTCCTCTGCTTCAACTGCACAGCATACAGCGAGCTCAGCTCACATCATCCAAGCATGGGTGTCGAACTACACTACCCACAATACACTTCGTTATGGACTACAACTCCCGCAAATAGCAGTCTTAAATCGGCCACTTCTATTTCCTCTCTCCCCTCTCCCTCTTGTTTTAGGTTTGGTTTTGTAGTTTGGGCCTTAATAAATTTTTGTTGCAGTTTTTAATTGTTGAAGTTCATTTGATTGACCATATATAAATCAGTTGATATTATTGATGCATTTATTAGGTAAAATTGCTACTTTTTACTGTCATTCAATGTGTTTGAGCCATTATCAATTCACTGTCACTTTAATTGAGCATGAGCAGCGCGGCAAAAATAGACCCAGCGCCAAAACTATCATGGCACTGCTGCTTTAGCAACGCTCACGCCTCGCGCTGACGCGCTGCTTCTGCTTGCGGTATGAAAGCTCTAATCTGTTAACATGGATGCCGAAAAAAACACGCGCTGCTGGCGCTTGCGGTGTGAAACAGGCTTTAGTCAGGGTCCAGGTCTGCTCACTTGAACTGAAGAATATGATTTTTTCTAATTGATGTGGGCTAATTGGTAATCATGCCTTTTTAATAGTGCTGGACCAATGAGGTGTTTCCTTGGTGTGGTGGAGTATGGCTCATCAACAAGCTTAACGGTATAGAGTATAAATGTATACTGTTAATTCAATACATTATACACATGTTTGATTAGAATCATATATAAAGAAATTAATTCATCCGTCCCACATATGACAAACCAATCCATAAAATGTGTGGATGCTTATGCATGATTAATGCATTGTAAAACATACAGTACAGTATAGGTGTCATACAGGAGTCATGTAGTAAAAATTAAAAGTCTGCTATCATCGTTTTGACAATGATCTGTTGGTTTTTGAATAAATGGATTTCAGAAAGGATTTAATTCTGTCTATAAAAAAAGTGTGGTAACCATTTGTTCTGGAGTTAACTTGGACATTGAGGGGGTCATTGTGTTCCTTATCAAATTATCACTTGCGTGTGAATAGATAATCTGAACAGCAACAAAGCAGATCTGTAGTCTTGGTAGACTATGTGGTGACTTCATCCACTTCAATTATGCTGACTTTACCAATAATTGCACGTTTGAATACCATGCTGTCTCCTTTACTTCTATGGCTAAATTTCACATTCTGGTCATTTATCATCTTTGCATTTACTGAATAATTGAATGGGCTGCTTTCCTCCTTCCCTGCTTATAATATTAAGTGACTTCAACATCCACATGGACAAATGTTATGCTCCTTTCTCTCATTGCATAATTCAACCTCAACTGGCTTACCACCACAAGCACACATAAATCTGGACATCAACTTGACCTTATCTACAGAAGACATTGCACTTTTGATAGTTAAGCCATTGCACACTAAAGACTGAGTGTACCTCACGGCTTCTTTTGAAGGTCCCGGCCATTTAATTGCCCCCTGGTGGTTGGATGCATTACATAGTATCTGCCTTATGTTAAGGAATGAGACTTAAGTCAAAAACATAAATAAATAAGTAAATTACACTTATTTTTTTGCCAAAAATGTAATGTTATAAAAACGGGGTGTATCATCATGATTGACATTTGGGATTGACAGATTCTCTGAGCAGACCGTTGGAGCTTTGGGAGGAGATTCAATGTTCAATGGAGAAGTATCAATGTTCGAATTCTGTGTAATTTTGCCATGACAAAATGAGTTGTTCAGCAGTAAACTATACTTTCTGCCCTACAGAATTTGACATACCATATTTATTCAGTAAAATGTGGGCTATCTATTTGTTGTTTGCTGATACACACCTAACTTTAGCCATAGTGGGAGAAAAAAAGTTTCTGTGTGATTCAAATGATTTCAATAATTTTTATAATCAAAATTGCTGTATTTTACGTATTTCCTGTTCAATTACAGCGTAGTATAGTGGTAATTTGATTTATCACAAATGTTAACATCAATATTTTGGAATTGATATTAATATTGATATTGTAGCTTTAAACTGGGCTCCAATTAATGTAGTGATAATTGTATTTATCACAAATATTAACATCAATATTTTGGTATTGATGTTATATTAAAATTTTAGGCTCTCGTTGGGCACCAAATAATGTAGAAATAACAGATAAATAACTTCCTTTAAACGGGGCACCAGACAGCTTCGGCTGTCAAAATAATTAACAATTAAATATTGTTAAATTAATTATACAAATGTAAAGGTGTTTATTATCTGGCCAAATCTGAAGGATAATGAGATCGTCTGACCATTGATCCAGTGGTTGGAAGAACCTGGATCTTCCTTTAGGCCTTGATGCTCGGAACAAGCAGAGGTTGATACTTGAGCTTTGAGAAGAAGAAATCTGGAGATTCTGAAACACGCAGAACTGTACATTTCTGGAGGTGGTGGTACTGACTTCGGGGCACGCCAACGTCTTTATCCTTGAAGGTAGGGTTCCTGGAAATCTGGGACATGCAGATTTCTGGAGGTGGTAGTCCTGAAGTGATGTTTACAGATGCCTTGGAAAAAGCACTGTGAATCCAATTACCATGAAAATCCTTCCTGGAACATGCAGCAAAGTCCTGAAGTCTTTGAGCAATTTGGATAACCTGGGATGTTCAGAGCCCTTTTGTTTTGTCTTGCAGACATTCCGTTGTGTAATGCTTGCACTGAAAACCACACCACTACTACCTTGTGTATCAGGCCTTCCTTCTAATACCACCACTCTTCTTTTTGATTCCATCCCTTCTTTCTGATACCACCCCTTTAGCTTTGAGAAGATGTTTTTATCCTTCCTCTGGAAGGCGGGATTAAAAAGATGTTGCCTTTCAAATCCAGCCTTATGATTGGATGATTCTGGGTCACTGGAAGGTCTCATCCATAGTGTGACTGGCATTTGCGTAGTCATAGTCCACAGTTAAACTGTTATTATATTTAAGAGTCTTAAGAGTTCACTTTCCAAGCCACATCAAATTAACCCAAGGCATTGTTTTCAATATATACATACGTCAGTTTGATCTTCCTCCATTTATTACATTTGTAACTAATTAAACCCAATATTAATTGCAATATATTCCTGCAGAGATTTGATTTAACATCTTGTTTTGTTTTGTCAGAGGCAGTCTAAAAATCCACCTGACTAGAATAGTTGATTGTCTTCCTTTTTTCTCAGATTCCAAAAGATGAGCATATCCTACGGTTTCTGCGTGCACGTGACTTCAACATAGATAAAGCACGTGAGATCCTTTGTCAGAGTCTAACCTGGAGAAAGCAGCACCAAGTGGACTACTTACTTGATACATGGAGTTCCCCTCAGGTGTTGCATGATTACTATACTGGTGGTTGGCACCATCACGACAATGGTGAGTGAACACAGTGATGCCCTATCAAAGTAATTGTCACTTATGCAAAATTAGTACATATAGTTTTTCTGATATCAAGTGTTTATTCGGATTCATAAGGATCTGAAGATATTATTTTTGTATATGCATAAGCCACAATGACACCTACAGATGCACAATATTCAAGGCCATTGTATTATTCATGTATTTGAGGATGTTCTGTTTTGTGGTTTATTTGATCAAAGTTTTTTATTATACTGTTTTGTCAGCTGTTTTAATGGTGTTGTTGATTTAACTAAATTGCATGCTTCCTAGTATGTGAAAAATAGTATATGAGTATAATAGTACTTCCAAATTCATAGTATTTGAAAAGCAGTAGGCAAGTACCAGGATGACCTACTATCTCCGGTAAGTTTGTGTTGTGTGTATCCAATGGAGGCTGCTCTATCCTATGATGGATTGCAAGATAATTCATGAATGGGAGTGAAGCGACGCAACTAATGCGGGTAGGTCATGTGATAATAGCAAATGGCTGATGTACTAAATCAGAGTTCCATTCATACTACTGTCATTATAGACCGCTCACACCCAGAACACTGCCTCTTTAAACTTTTACCTTCTGGTCAATGCTATAGAGTCCTGTGCACCCGAACAGCCCGACACAGAAACAGTTTCTTCTTTCGGGCAATCCATCCCATGAACACCTCATGATAGTAATTGTGAAACAACATCACTACTTTTCATACACAAACAGATGTGGCTACTAAGACTGCTCAGACTAATATACTGTAGAAGGCAGTCAGAGCATGTGAGCAGAACTGAGCGTTGTGACGCTCTGCTAAGCATTCCGCTCCATGGTCGTGTGCTCCACTCAGTCGCTAACCGGCCAAAGCAAACGCTTCGTAGGCTAAAAATATTTTTTTTTTGTAACTAAAAAATCTTAAATAATTGTCTAAAATTAAATCATGTTGATAAAATAAGTTTCTATTTCAAAGTGGTATTCTTTCCTGTGCCTTTTTTCCTTTAGTACAGTTTTTTTTTTACTAATATTTTAATAGGTCTAAGTGATCAACTCTGTATTTTATAACCTATTTATTTAGGCAGCTGTGTGTGTTATCTTATACTATAGTTTAACTGACTTAGTCTATTTCAGGGCTCGACAGTGCGACCATTTCACTCGCATTTGCGACTAAAAATTGATGTGTGAATGTTTTAAAAATAAGCTCGATTGGTAACATAATTCACTTGGTCACAGTAAAATAACATGTTTTTCACATGAAGTTCTGTTGTATTTCGTTGGAAATCTATTGTAAATGAAACACGCACTGACATGATCAACAACAGCCCATCTCTACTGGTTTATTTCACGTCAAGCGGTCTTTACATGGTTTTGTATACGTTGCTAAGCAATGCAAGACACACATTGTGCGAGCCTCATAGAAAATGTTTAAAATTCGCTCATGGCATATCTTGCCGCATCCAGTTTGTTTTCCACACATAGACTTTACCTGGGCGGCCCGGTTCTGTGTGCGCAGGAAACTCAGAATACTCCACCACACCGTGTTAGGGAGGTTACTTTGGAAATGTAATAGGTTACAGATTACAAATTACCCTATTTAAAATGTAATAAGTAGTGTACCAAATACTTTATATAAGTAAAGTAACTGATTACATCTGATTACGTTTTGATTACTTTTAAGATTCTTATGGATATTTTCAACTAAACCATTTTCAAGCATTTATACCAAGCAGTTGTGACCTTAGAGTAGCACTCTGGTTACTGTTAGAATTTCAAAATCTTTCATCACTTAAATTAAGATTATAAAGTACAGCCACATCAAAACCAGACCTTATAACAAACAGATTGTTTACTGTAGTTGTGCTGGGTGGTTTTGTGAAATTTGCAATAAAAATAAAAAAAGAATACATCTAAGCTATTTTTGCAATTTTCATTGTTTTTTTGTTTTTGTTTTTTTTAATGTTTTATTTATACATTGTAAAACACAACAAAAATATACAAAAAGGACAACATCAACATGTAACAAAAAGCAAATACACTGAAGAGTATTTTCAGCAAAAATAATAACAACAACAACAACAATAATAATAATAATAATAATAATAACAACAAATAAATAACAAAAAATATATAAAAATAAAAAATTAAATGAAAAATAAACTAGTGCAATCTTATATACAGAAGAAATAAGCCTAGAACTAGTATCCAGTACCAAGCTGAGAATTGGGGGGTGGGGACTCAATCAAAAGAAGCAGGGTCAAGCTGAAGAGTTTGGACATGCTTGCGAAGGGGTTCCCATAATTTAATAAAAATAGTGCTAGGTCAGTGAAGAGAGTACCTTATTTTCTCTAACTTCATAAAATAAAGATCATTTTTTATCCAACAGGTGTGAGAGGGAGGGTGAGGGCTCTTCCAGTTCAGAAAAATTAATCGCCTAGCTAAAATGGTTAGGAAGGCTACAAAGTCTAAATAATGAGAGGGTAAAGTGTGGTCGGGCGGAAGAACCCCAAATAAACCAATAATTGGACATGGTGGGATATCGACAGTGGTAATAGCCGATAGCGAGAAGAAAATTTGTCTCCAAAAAGAAAGCATGGAAGGACAGGACCAAAACATATGAATCAGAGTAGCTGAGCCAGAATGACACCTGTCGCACTCAGGGTCAATAGATGGGTTGATGCGAGCTAGCCTGCTCTTGGACCAGTGAGCTCTATGCACTACCTTGCATTGTATTAGCCTGTGACGTGCACAGATTGAGGAAGAGTAAACCCTGTTCAAGACTGCTTTCCATGTCTCCCCGTTGATGTCAATTCCAATGTCTTGAGACCAGGTGGTCCGTAAGTTATCAGAAGAAAATTGCAGATTAACAATTGTATTAAATAATTTAGAAATTGAACCTTTTGTACAGGGATCTATGCCCAATATAGTGTCTAGATCTGAAGCAGGAGGAGCATTTGGAAAGTTAACAATTTTTTTGCGCACAAAATCTCGAATTTGTAAGTATCTGAAAAAATTAACTTTAGGGACATTAAATTGAGAGGCCAACTGTCCAAAAGAGGCAAAAACACCATCGATGTAAAGATCACCAAAAGAAGCCAATCCAAGGTCTCTCCATGAGGCATAAGCACTGTCCAAGATAGAAGGGTAGAACAGAGGATTAGAGTGTATTGGGGAGGATAAGGGGATATTATGAAATCCACAATGCCGCAAAAATTGGGTCCAGATTTTGAGACTGTTTTTTACAATTATATTATTTGAATATTTAGTTGGAGTCATTGTAAATGGAGGCATAAAAGAGCAGCCAAAGAGGAGGACTTACTACACGAAGCAGACTCAATGTGCAGCAAGGAAGGGGGATTTGCTAAGTTGCAGGAATTCAACCAATACAGAGTAGAGCGTATATTTGCTGCCCAATAATATATTTGAAAATTTGG
>CAIGQQ010030047.1:514794-529962 GCA_903798035.1 Danio albolineatus | reverse complement strand
GTGTGTGTGTGTGTGTGTGTGTGTGTGTGTGTGTGTGTGTGTGTGTGCGTCTATAATCCAAGGTTCGTACGGGTGATGGAAATCCTGAAAAATGCTTGATTTTTAATATAGTGTTTTCAAGGTTAGAAAAATACTTGGGTTTTGGACAAAGTGCTTGAACCTGTTTGAATTTGAAAATGCATTTGCATATGAGCCGAAATGTTATCTATGCGACGTCAAAATATATCTGGGAGCATTTGTGCGAGTGGAATAGTTTCAAACAGTTGTCATGTCAACTGGCTGCAGTAAACAAAGCCCGCAATGCTTGCCCCGCCTACAAGCTCGACTGATTGGCCCACTGCTCTAGCACTGAACGCGAATAGATTGGTTAATATCAGCTGTCAATCACTCAGCCAACGCCTGCATTCAGGTGACAGGGAGCAACAGCCTCGGAAATGTAAAGGTCTGGATACAAGAGAATGAAAATAACACTGACAGATTTAGTTTTAGAAAGCACCAAAAGTCACAAATAACGTTACATCTAATCAGTGATCATGTGTTGAATGTTATTCAACCATCTACACTTTTCGAAGAGTGGATAAAAGACTTCCAGTGGATTTAAATCCGCTATGCAAATTACTAAAGCCATTCACTGTAAAGCCGGTGGGACGGAGTTTGCAAGAAACGGTTTACCTCCGAATACACATACTTTAAGTGCGAGAGGTTCTGTTTAATCCTTCATTTAATCCTTCAATTTAGTCGTGCAACTGGCAGCTATATGTGAAATCTAACACTGCGGCCGTACACCATCACAAAAGGGCTTGCATTCACTTTTTAAAATTAAACTAATAATGCAGCTCGTGAAAAGACCATTATTTCTATTAAGATGGCGTATACAAATAATATGTCAAGGTAATCTGTGCAGTATCAGACACTACTTGTGAGAACAGCACAGTTATTATCGTTTACTGAGTTCATCTCATTCACATCAAGTAATGCGTGCAGGGCTGGTGAGCGCATGAAGATTTTTTTGTTTGTTTGTAGGGTTTGATTCATGTTGATTTCAAATGCAGTAAATCTGTTAATATAAAACGTATATTATAGTAACGGTGCTCATCATTTTTGGTGGGTGCGCCTTAATTTTGTCTGCCTGGTGCGCCAAAATCTTTGAAGTTAGGAGCACCGGTGCTACGAAGGAAAAAAGTTAATTTTGAGCCTTGGCATTGCTTTCATTAAAATTCTTCATCTTACGGAGTACTAGTTTTCCTTTTAGCTAAAAATGCATTTTGCATTTAATATTTTTCCACATTTGGTGACTGATTTTCAAAATAGTTGACATAAGAACAGTTCATTAATTTGCAGCAAGAATATTCTTGGACTCATAAGGATGTAATTTGTTGCATGAATTTTGAATAGTGATGCACATGAAATATCACGAACGATTGGTCATGAAAATTTGGGACTACACCCAAACAAAATCTGAGTGTAAGCTCATTTTTTGAGAAATCAACTTTAGGTAGAAAGAGACCAAACTTAAATGGATACTTCATACAATAACAACTTTTTTATGGTGAACTATCCCAATAAATTTATGCTCCAAAGTATTCAACGATTTAAGTTGAAATGTCATAATGTTTTTTTTATTTTATTTTATTATTATTATTTTTTAATAGCACAATTGATTTAAATGCGAAAAAGTACTTACAGTACAGCATATATAAAAGTAAATTACCGTGGTTGTGCTGGAAAAACATAAAAATGCACCTTGAAAGTGCTTGAAAAGTTCTGGAATTTGAAGTTGGAAAAGGTGTAAGAACCCTGTTAATCACTGAAGCCGCTCTCTTACAAAACCGAAAGTTGTTTCATCTGTCTGACAATATTTTGGCTTTTAATCGAATGAAAAGTTAGTTTAAATGAGCCAATGTTCAAAAATTGTAGTAAAGAAACTGTGACGAGCCACACATCGAATCTGAGGTCTGATCTAATCTAATCTCTCTCTCACTGTAAACAAGACATCCATAGACGCCACACAAGCATCAAGTCGCAAGACCCGAAACTGGTATCGGTGCATCCCTAAGAACAATGCTATAAAATACACAAGACATGTCACAATTTTGGGAATGTTGAAAAATGCAAGCCCTTCCTTTTTGTTTAAGAGCCAATCATTGATTGGTGATGATTCTCCTGAGGAAAGTGTAGTTTCAGATGCGTTCTAAAAACAGTTCCTGCAGCTTCATGATTATTTTATCCTTAGACCTTCATGCACAAAGGCAAAGCACATAAGCAGACCATCTATGGGACAAGACAGATTACATGTTTACAGTGACAGATTTTCTTTTTCTTTTAGTCATTTCTTAGTCATTTTAGTCAGGTAGCCTTGAGACAAGGTTATGCATCAATCACAAAACAGGCCATCAACTGTTTGTAAACAAAATAAATAATTCACATATAGTTTCATGTTCAATGTTAAAGGAATGCAAGTTGTGGTTGAACCCAGTGGTTGAACTAGATATTGCACTCCTGGATCAAAACAAACGCAAGTCGGGTTGCCAGATTCACGACTGGAGAGAGTGATTTAAATCATGTTCTAAATAAAAACAACGGCACCCAATAGAAGGAATATTTTCCAGATTAAAAAGAGTTTTTGTCCTAACTAATACCTTCAATTGATATATTAGAAATGGCTTCTATTTCTTACAGGTGAACAACAGAAAACTATAACAATGATCACCTCAGGTACATGTGCTTTTACTGTTAAATGCTAGATTTAAACCTTACCGTTTTGTGAGTGAGTGCATATTCTGTGCTTCTAAATGGCTGTTTTTTACATTTCTGTCATGTTTCAATTGGCGTAAACAGTCAAATTGCTCATCTCGTTACGAAGCGTGTTGTTAGGACACACGGTTACAATGTAGCCTTCTTACCTAATGTTTACACACATAATATTTATATTATTTGCTAATTAATAACCTCATGCTGAACTGAATCTGTGTCTCATTTCAGAGTCTGCTACTGTCAAACAGAGGTCATATTTTGGTTACTGATGCATGCTTTCAGAGCCTTTCTGAATGAATGAATGAAATATTAGGTTTTTCACCAAGGCAACTCGCGTTAGGGTTAGTTTTACCAAAACAAAGACAGCGTTCCGGCATGAAAAACACATTTTCAAAGCAGAATATTTGACTTCAGCATTGTTTTTTTTTAGATAAACAAGTGTGTTCACTTGGCATGTTTCTTAAATATCTACAAACATATTATGGTATTTTTATGCTTTAGAATAAGCAAAAACTTGAATACAGCACATTTAAAACCCAGTAATACATAATAAATTGTGCAGATCCATCAGTTATTATATGCTGGCCTACCAAAGAGACTCTTGTAAATACAGTAGACACTACACATTCATTATGCATCAATCACATTACATGCCATCTGCTACCTTTCAACAAAGTATGTAATGAATATCAAATTTTTGTAACACTTTTTTTTCCAAAGGTCCTTTACTTAATATATTTACTAACATGAACTATGTATCATCAGGGCTCAGTAGCCCGTAGCCTAACAACAGACATGCAGTGTGTGTAAGGCTGGGGAAGGCTATGGAATGCTCCATTAAAAGAAAAAAAATAATGATAATAGGCCAAATGGGTGAGTTAGAGGTTCTGTTGGTTTTAACTAGCACTCCTTGCTTCAGTAATTTTTCTATAATAGGTTTTACTCCCTGTTTAGCTTCCTTGCTGATTGGATATTGTTTGGTAACTGAAGAGGGAGTTCCTGTAAATTTAAGTGGTTCTACACCTGTCAGAAGCCCACACTCTTGTTTTTTTTGCCCAAATTGGATGACTTTGTAAGAAAGCATACTCAGGAGTGATTGCATTATCAGTAGAAACTTGCACTTAAGAAATGTTTTATGCTAGCTGTTTCTGAGGACTTGTCTAAAGTTAGATGTAATTGTCTTAGTATATCCATGCCTAGAATTGCACCTGTGTTTAATAGAGCACATAGCAATCTTGTTGTCAGAGATTTTGGGCCAAATTGTACCTATATGGGCAGGGTTTCAAACAAAACAGAATCCTAATCTTTTACACCAGTTAGGCAAAGTTGTTGTGTGGCTGATGTAAAGATATGAAGTTCCCCAGCGGGAGGGGAACTTCAATGCTATGTGGAAATTTCCACTATGGGGATTTCGTCAGAAGCCAATCGTCTGAAAGAGTATATAAACGGGCCAATGAAATGCCAATGAGTTGGCGGCATCAGCAAGCCCAGCTGATACCCATTTGTAATCAAATCCATTTTTAAAAGGGATCAGATGGCTTGGCTGATTACCTTCTTCGCTTCAGAGTCTAAACAACTGCTGAGAGAGTCGGGTTCCTCTGAGAGATCTTCCTGAGAGAGAGAGAAAGAGAGAACGAGAAAGCTGCCAGCGATGCGAGCAGGCTGTTTTCTCCCGGACATAGAGTGTGTGATACGCATCGGCGGATGGTGAGCTGGGTTCATCCTCCCTCGCCTGGGCGTTCTCTGGGTCCGGTCCTTCACAAGAGCGGTTTGTATAAGGGCATTTTCCCTAAAAGAGCAATACGGTCGTGCAGCGCGTCTTTTTCAAGATTTCGCTCCGACCGTGCATTTCTGGATGTGGTGGTTCCCTGTCCTCGGATGATGGGCACGAGCACTGTGTTGCATGCCTGGGGGTCCAGCATGTTAATGCGGTGCTCGCGGGCAGTGCATGTCGTCATTGCGATGCCATGTCTGTTGCGCAGCTAAGATCGAGGATCGCTCTTGCAAAAGGGCGATCCACCCCTGTTGTCTCCCGCTCCACGGTGGGCACTCGGGCAGATCTGAGGATTACAGTGGGGGCTAACCTGCCGCCTTCGGGCTCACGGACCTCTCACTCGACTCCTGGATGGAGCGCGCTGAGGAGTGGGAGAAGCGCTCCATCCTCCCGGATGGTCACCCTCTCACTCGATGACGCCGAGGACCAGATGTCCATCAATGCATCGGAGGGTGGGCTGTCATTATCCGACGAGGATTCGAACCCGCTCCCGCCCTTCGGGGTGAAGAGCGAGGCGTCGGATCTAGAAGCGGATATAATGGCTGTGCTTTCCCGGGCTGCTTCGGCCGTGGGGCTGGAGTTGGTTTATCCCCCTAGCTCCGCGGCCGGACCGTCTAGATGGGTGTTACGTGGAGGCTAAGAAGAAGGCGCTGCCTTCTAAGCCTCCCGTCCCCTTCTTCCCGGAAGTGCACCGTGAGCTCACGCAGTCTTGGAGGGCACCTTTTTCTGCCCAATCTGCGTGCGCTTCCGCCCTCACTATCTACCGGCGGATCTCTGGAACCTCCAAGTATGGTCCATAGACGGAGCGAGGAAGACTTAGGTGACCTACCGGCTCCGGTGGTTAACACCATCACTCATGCTAGAGCACCCTCTAGGAGGCATGCCTACACCCTGAAGTAGAGTTTATTCACTGATCGGTGCGCTTCTCATAGAGAAGACCCCTGGACTTGCCAGATCCGTGTTGTGCTTGCTTTCCTTCAGGATAGGTTGAAGCAGAGGCTGTCACCCTCCACGCTGAAGGTTTACGTCGCCGCCATTTCCGCTCACCATGAGCTGGTGGATGGTGGCACCGTGGGTAAGCATAACCTCATCATCTGGTTCCTCAGAGGCGCGAGGTGATTACATCCACCCCTCTCATGCCCTCTTGGGATCTCTCGGTAGTGCTTACGAGCCTAAGTGGAGATCCGTTCGAACCACTCGACACAGTATCCTTGAGATTTCTGTCCTGGAAGACAGCTCTGCTGGTCGCGTTGGCATCGATCAAGAGGGTCAGGGACCCTGAGGCATTTTCGGTCAGTGACCCGTGCCTTGAATTCGGGCCAGCCTACTCTCACGTTGTCCTGAGACCCCGGCCCGGCTACGTGCCCAAGGTTCCTACCACACCGTTTAAAGAACAGGTGGTGAGCCTGCAAGCGCTGCTTTCGGAGGAGGCAGACCCAGCCCTTTCATTGCTGTGTCCTGTTCGCGCTTTGCGTATTTATGTGGACCGCACTCAGAGCTTAAGATCCTCTGAGCAGCTCTTTGTCTGTTATGGTGGTCGGCAGAAGGGAAGTGCTGTATCCAAACAGGTTGGCTCACTGGATAGTAAATGCCATCTCCCTCGCTTATCAAAGCCAGGGTGAGCCGTGTCCCCCGAGAGTTAGAGCGCACTCCGCTAGGAGCGTTGCTTCCTCATGGGCGTTGCCACGCGGCGCCTCTCTAACAGATATCTGTAGAGCTGCGGGCTGGGCGACACCCAGTACATTTGCAAGATTTTACAATCTCCAAGTGGAGCCAATTTCCTCACGTGTGCTGGGTAACCCCGGTGAATGAGGAAATTAGGTTGGTGTTGTAACACGCTTGCTACGCCTCTCTCTCTAACACAGAGATACGTGCGCTTTTCTTACTCTGTCTAGTTGAGCTTCCCCACTTGGTGAACCCTACAGAGCTCCTCCGAGGCCCCCAGTACCTGACTCGTCGGAGGAGTCAGGTGCTCGGCCCTTTACGTTGTTGGCATGCCCGCAGGTCAGCCCGCGTTCTGGGTATAGGTGCCTGCTATGAGTGATCTCCGCTGGTGATCCCATATGCTCACTCAGCCACGGTATAGTTCCCTCCTTCGGGTGGGCTCGTGTCTTCCCTCCCTGCTAACCATCTTCGTATGTGCTCTCCCCCTTCCAGGGTTAGACCATATGTTTTTTGCCACCAGGGCTCCCCAATTATTAGGCAGCAGTTGGCCTCCGCAGCGTCCTCCCTATCGGGACTGTACGCTTTCCCAACGTACTGTCGTATTCTAAAAATTCCAAGAAAAATCTAGGTTCATTTTTTACGAAAAAATATGAATAAACCTTTGATCTTCACAGGTAAGTAAAGGTAAGTAAGGGCCAGGGGACACGTTGGAAGGCTGCATTTCTGGTGATGACGGTGCGCTCACGCCTAGAGCCTGGCTAACCTCTCTCCAGTGACGTGGTAAGGTTCAATCACTGTGGCGTTTTCCATAGATTTCCCCATAGTGGAAGTTTCCACATAGCATTGAAGTTCCCCTCCTGCTGGGGAACGGAACGGTTACTAAAGTAACCCTCGTTCCCCGAGGTGGGGAACAGAAATGCTATGTTCCTTCGCCACAGTGGTTGCTCCTTTTTGCTGACAGCTGTTTAGCCTCTTCAGCAAAAGAAAAAAGGTAATCAGCCAAGCCATCTGATCCCTTTTTAAATCGATTTGATTACAAATGGGTATCAGCTGGGCTTGCTGATCCCGCCAACTCATTGGCATTTCATTGGCCCGTTTATAAACTCTTTCAGACAATTGGCTTCTGACGAAATCCCCATAGTGGAAGTTTCCACATAGCATTTCCGTTCCCCCCCTCGGGGAACGAGGGTTACTTTAGTAACCGTTCCGATATGTATAAACAATATTGTGCAAAATTTATTAGTCATTCATTGTTTCTTAATCATTATTAAATATTGAACATGAACTTACAATGAGGCGCCACAGTGGCGTAGTGGGTAGCACTATCACTTCACAACAAGAAGGTCTGTGGTTCGAGCCTCAGGTGGGTCAGTTGGCATTTTTGTGTGGAGTTTGCATGTTCTCCCCATGGTCGCGTGAGTTTCCTTCAGGTTCAGAAGACGTGGTTATAGGCGAATTGGGTTGGCTAAATTGTCTGTAGTGTATGTGTGTGAATGGATATTTGCCAGAGATGGGCTGCGGCTGGAAGGGCATGCGCTGCTTAAAACATATGCTGGATAAGTTAGTTCATTCCGCTGTGGCGACCCCAGATTAATAAAGGGACTAAGCCGAAAAGAAAATGAATGAATGAACTTACAGTGAACTTAAATTGTTTCTGGAACAATTTATTTTCGTTACATTTAACATTTACAAGATTAAAAAATAATGTAAGGTGTTTGCAAACATTGTTATATGCCAGGGGTGCAGAGTTCCTGGAGATCTACCTTCCTACAGAGTTCAGCTCCAACTCTGATCGAACACAAATGAACCAGTTTATTAGGACCTGAACACCACTTGATAATTATGGGCAGGTGTGTTTGGGTTGCAACTGAAATCTGCAGGAAGGTGATCTCCAGGAACAGGGTTGAGCATCCTTGTTATATACATTACCTAACATTAACTGATGGACCATTATTTTAAAATGTTACCAATTCAAAGCTGATAGGTTATGCATTTATATCTGAGAAGACATAACTTGTTTGTTCTTGTTAATATTAGTTGATTGTTTGTATAATTTGATTACATTTTTAACAGAGCCTGCCATGATGTGTTGACTAATAGAGATGTGCAATTATATTCTGATTCTACATTTTTAAACATTTGTCTGTTTGTATACTGCTGCAGATGGGCGGCCTTTGTATATCCTGCGCCTGGGACATATGGACACCAAAGGACTGGTTCGAGCACTTGGAGAAGAATCCCTGCTCAGACATGTTAGAGCTTTTTAGTGTTATTCATTCATATAAAAGTAAATGAATAGTGATGAGTCTAACATCATGTTTGAATGTTTAGGTACTGTCTATCAATGAAGAGGGTCTGAGACGCTGCGAAGAGAACACCAAAGTGTTTGGTCGGCCAATTAGGTATTTACAGGACTGACAGATTTTCTCTCTGTACCTTTAAAGTTACTTTTTGACATTACTTTTAACTTGTTTTGAAAAAAAAAAATTAAGTTTACCATTGTCCTGTAAATAGCACAATTTTCAAGTTCTTTTCAAGTAGTTTGAATAGTGCCACTATGGTAGCACTATGGCAGGATACCACTGGCATTCATATGCAGAAAATAGGGATGTACCAATAGGATTTTTTTAGCCAATACCAATTTTAACAAACTATTGGCTGATACTGATTAGGGATGCAAAAGATTTCTTAATGAATCATTGTATTCAACACACCTTATTATTGATTGATTAAGCATGGACATCATAACAAGAACGCAAGTCCATTCTCTGCATTATAATTGAGAAAGAGACATTTTTTTTTGTGTGTGTTGCAATGATCACAACTATTATGTTCATAATAAACACTGAAGTGACTAATAAAGCCAGTTTTTATTTTAAATCAATTGTAAGATAATCTGGGCACAGCTATACAATATTTATTTTCATCTTGAACTGTTTGAGTCCACAAGTCATTTACACATCTTGTCAAGTCTGTGACTTCCAAAGCAGACATTAATCTCACATTAATTCATCTTTATCTTTATTTTTTTAGTGCTTTTACGTTGTAGATTGCGTCAAAGCAGGTTAATAACAGAAGATTATAGTAAATTGAAACTGTGTCAGTCCAGTTTTCAGAGTTTAAGTTTAGTTCAGTACAGTACAGTGTGGTTTAATTTTCACTGCTGAAAGTCCAAACACTGAAGAACAAATCAATGGATGCGCAGCTCCACAAGTCCCGAACCATGGAAGCCAGTGGTGACAGCGGTGAAGAACAAACTTCACCAATTGACAAAATTGAAGGGAAAAAAAAAACTAAAGAGAAACCAGGCTCAGTTGGGCATGACCATTTCTCCTCTGGCCGAACTTCTTGTGCAGAGCTGCAATCTAGGCGCAAGAGGCTGAAGAGCACTGGATGTCCATCGTGGAGAAGCTGCTGATGGGAGAGGTCACCAGCTGGTGTACAGGGAAGACTCGTCTGTCACTGGGGTCTTACAGTACCACTGCAGCTGCTCAGGATATGACCTGGTCCAGTATTATGGAAACTTCTGGAATAATAAAAACAGACCAACATAAGTGCAGATGCTGTTCAAACTATAATGTCTTTTGGGAAGTGTTCCCAGCTCTGGTTGCCCTAAATATTGCACACTAATAATCCTTCAGAGGATTTGGATTTCAAAAGCATTTGTGTTTTATGTGGATGCTAATGCAAAGAGATGCGTCTTTAATCTATTTTTAAACTGACAGTGTCAGGCTCAGAGATAGAACCCAGGTCTCCGGTGTATCAGTGTAGTTGTCTTAACTATGAGCTACTGGGAGTTGAAGAACCCAGTAAAGAAAACTTCTTGAATCATCATGGAGGTTTATTCATAATAAAAAAAAAAATCTTCAATAGAAGACAAAAAAACAGGTAACAAATACTTGGAACTTTGGTTTCCAAAAACATCAACTCAGTAGATAGACAAGAAAAACTTCAGAACAGAAAAAATCCACAAAAACTCCAAAGAATTACAGATGCCAGAGAAGAAAGCTAAAAAAAAAACAATGAGCAAAAACTCACAGTAGGTGACAGGCTGGGAACCGCCTAGTAACGCATTACAATAGTCTAACGGAGAGGTCATGAAAGCACAAATAAGCTTTTCCACATCAGACATTGATAGCATATGTCGAAGTTTGGTAACATTTTTTAGATGAAAAAATGAGGTTTACAGATGCCTGAAATCTGGCCTTCAATGACAGGGTGCTATCAAAAATCACCACCAAATTTTTGACTGAAGATGAGGAATGAACTAAGAATCCATCATGGGTTAGGCAGTGTTCTTGGTTTTTGCGTGTGAGGTTTTTGGGTCCAATAAGCAAGACCTCAGTTTTATCTGAATTTTTAATATCAGCTATACAATCTGTTAATTTCGGAAATTCATATAATTTATTAGGTTGAGAGGAGATATAAATTTGTGTATCATCAGCATAACAATGGGAGCTAAATCCATGTTTTTTAATGATATCGCCTAGCGATATGAGTATTTCTAACAAAATGTCTGCTGCATTAAGACAGGAGGAGTGTGTCCTACAGGTGGTTGTCAAGCCTGCTCACCTGTGTGGGGCACACTCATGCATCATTCTGTTATGCGATGCATTGTGTGTATGCTTTACTAAAAAGATTATTTTTGATCGGAAGATTGGCATTAATCTAGTTTTGAACTGACAGAGTCTGTCTGAGCCTCGGACATTATCAGTAAGGCTATTCCAGAGTTTAGGAGCCATAAGTGAGAAGACTCTACTTTGCTACTCTAGGTTCTACCAGAAGCCCCGAGTTTTGAAATCTTAAAGAGCGAGTTGGATTGTAGCAAGACAAAAGATTGGTTAGATAAACAGGAGCTAATTTATTTAAAGCTTTATAGGTAAGAAACATTATTTTACAATCCATACAGAACTTAAAAGACAGCCAGTGTAAAGGCTCGTGCACTCCGGGAGGCTTTTCGTTTGCGTTTATCTGCAGCGTTTTACGAGATGCTTTTCTGCATTCAAACCAAATCAATTTTTACTGGCGTCAAGCAGAAGAGTATCCAAAATCACTCCTTGCTGTTAGATGGTGCTTAATGAAAACAGAAAGACCCCGGAGCACAGGGTGGCGCTACACAACTTTAACTTTCATATCGCCTCTGGGCATCTTCTTCAATGTGTGCTCACATTGACAGTGTTGCGCTTGAGCGCCTCCAAGGGCTGTTTACTGTAACTTTAGCAGCTCTGTACACATTAACAAAACTACCAATCTGATTGGTGGAGAAGGTTTCGACGTGGCGCGTCAAAAAAAAAATGAGCATGAGGCGTTTTTTTTTAAATGACGTTTTTGCACCTACAGTACCATTTTGCGCGTTGGTGTGCACATTCACATTGGCGCCCTTTTTTTTAGTCACGAAGCGTTAAATGTCGACTGAAAGCACGAGCAAAAAACGTCTAGGTGTGCACAGGCCTTAAGAAGGATAAATTTGGAGTGATATGATCATACAGTGTATCCAGAAAGTATTCATAGTGCTTCATTTTTTCCACATTTTTTATGTTACAGCCATATTCCAAAATGTATTAAATTAATTTATTTCTTCAAAATTATACACACAAAACCCCATAATGACAATGTGAAAAAAGTTCACATTGAGCAAAAAAAAGCTAATTTATTAAAAGTAAAAAAACTGGAAAAAGTGAAGCGCTATGAATACTTTTAAGATGCACTGTATGCTCACCATTGTGGATGTCTAAAGGTCTGAGTAGTCTCCTGGATGAATGGATGTATCAGAAGTTGCGCGCTGAGCATGCGCAGCCGAAATGGAAGATGGGAAGATTTTTTATCTGCTGTATGGCAAAAGAAAAGAAAAGAAAAAGAAAAAAATAGAGCGAGACACTTGTAACGTGGATGATGAAGAAAACATGTTCAACATGCAATCTTTAGCGTAGCTGGATTCAAACAATTCACCTTTATTTGTATAGCGCTTTTACAATGTAAATGATTGTGCCAAAGCAGCTTCACATAGAAGGTTATAGTAAACAGAAACAGTGTCAGTCCAGTTTTTAGTGTTGGAGTTCAGTTCAGTTTGGTGTTGTTTAATATTAACTACTTAGAGTCCAAACACTGAAGAGTAAACCATCGGTGCACAGCTCTACAAGTCCCGAACCATGTGAGCCAGTGGCGACAACAGCGAGGAAAAAAACTTCACCAATTGGCAAAATCGAAGAATTAAAAAAACCTTGAGAGAAACCAGGCTCAGTTGGGCACGACCATTTCTCCTATGGCCAAACGTCATGTGCAGAGCTGCAGTCTAGGCGCCGGAGGCTGGAGAACTCGAGTCTCGTCTGTCCTTGGAGGGTCACAGTCTCATGCTTGCTACTCCACCATGCACCAAGCAGCTGCTCAGGATACAGCGTGGTCCAGGATTCAGACCATAGCGTCTTGCTTAATTTAGAATCAGACTTCTGTCGTTGATGCATAGTAGCTTAAACTAAAAAGGTTGTGGCTTGGAGTGATTGTATGAGGTTGTGGTATAAACTGTGTGTGTATTTGACCTTAATTTCTTTAGTTGACAGTTATGGTATCCATGTTGGTAGTGATCACTTTAGAAAGCTGATTGGGTCATCTTCCTCAGCTCCTTCGGGTAGTCCTAGGAAACAATGATTACTGTGTCTGCTGTGGTCTTGTTCAGTAACTTGTTGCTTGAGAGAATCCAGACATGGAAAATAACATGGCGGCCACTTTGACGAATTTGCCTCTCACATGTCAGCAATTCAAAATATGTGTTCCAAAGTGGACTTTTTAACTGGAGAACAGAAAAAAGTAGTTTAAAGTGACATCAAAGTGGATCAGCTGGAAACTAAAAGATTTGAGCAGTTCTCAAAGTGGACAACAGCTGTGAAGTCCTTGGCTTAACTACATCATAGGGAAGCAAATCCTTTTAAAACTCACACAACTTTACACATGCACCAGAAGTGGTGAAATTTACGTTTATTTTAGGATTTGGAAGTGGGTGTGGCAAAATGATTTGACAACACCACCTTTTCACATTTGACAGAGTGGCCCCCGAGCTACGATTTAATTCAATCGTTTAAAAACCCATCTCTTCTGTAAACACTTTATTTTAGCACTTATTTATCTGAGCAATAACAATTCCTTTGTAAAAGTATCACTGCCTCTTCATGTTGAATCCCTAAATGACTTTGGACAAAATCTTCAAAACTCACCATTTTGCTGCTTTTGCTAGATCTTTGGCTTAGAACTCATTTTGAAATGCTAATTATTTTGCTAAAAAGCATCCCATGGTGTAAGGACGAAAATCTAAATGCAATTAGTCTAAATGCAATTAAGGTAAAAATAATAATAATAATAAAAATCGATTGCTACGATTTCTGCTTGCATATAGAATAATTCATTCATTACACACATTAATTCAATTGGGATATTATTCCAATATTTAAGGCATTAAACCTAAGTAGCAATTTACATATTAAAACCGTTTATATAGTTTAATTTTCATTTTTATTTTGCACAAAACTTTACACATATGTCATTGAGAATTACATTTCAAATGGAATTTTTTTAATTGCTCATAAGCTGCTACTCAGCTAACATGAAAACAACATATGTCCTGGTTCCTCCAAAGGTGTGCCCTTAACGGGCTCTAATTGGTTAGTAACCCATGTTTTGTGATTCGTGTATAGGCTTCACACCACCGGGCAAAGGCAAGTCTCATACTCGCATGCACTCTGTTGTGTAAAAAAATATCAGCTTTTTTTACTCTTGCAAAATGTTTCACATATCATTTGCAAACTCAAGTTCATTCAAATGTAGAACACAGGAAAAGTGACCGCATAGAGAGACATGGTGAGGATGGTGAGGATTATGGGTGTTTTACAGGCGTTTGATGGATAAATACGAATAATAAAAATACTTACAGGTTAGGGTTTTATTGTTGGAATTGCTCCTTATTTGAGAAGTTTTTGACTGAATCCAGCACGAAACTGAGAAAGATTCTGGAATCTGTCCTTTGTAAAATGCCTTGCATAGAAAGCTATATCCTTCTTTTTATATATAATTCTCTGGAACATAATTAAAAATACATTTTAATCTTTTCCTCTTTGTATCATGTCCCTTGGAAGACCAGAAACAGAACAAGACTGTATTTTACCATTTTCTACAACTAACGTTACAATGCTTCTGACTACGCCCCTTCATTGTGCATTTTCTGGGGTGTAAACCAAAGGGTTTATGACATTATTAACCCATATGTATTTTTTGTGGGCTTTGCTAATCTAAGACTGTAAAATCCAGTGTCTCCCTTTGCATTGAACTTTGAGTGTCTAACATTCAACAAAGTAGTTTTTTATTACATAGAAACTAAAGTTTAAAATATGATATCCTAGTGGACCGCCCCTTTAAATAAATATGCACTCGCGTGGATAATTCAACAACCTGTTAGCAATTGTAATACAATTGTAATTGTGGAATATTACCCCAGAAACTTATTTTTGAATTCATTTTTTCTGATCCTGTAGTTGTTGGACATGTCTTGTCGATCTTGAAGGGCTCAATATGAGGCATCTCTGGCGTCCTGCAGTCAAAGCTCTGCTAAGGATTATTGAGGTGGTGGAGGCCAATTATCCTGAGACGCTAGGCCGCCTACTCATCCTCAGAGCTCCCAGAGTTTTTCCTGTTCTGTGGACCTTGGTAAGGTGTTTATTTATTTATTAATTTTATTCTTCTTGAAACTAGAGATGGACTGAACATGAAATGGTATCTTAAAAGGGGAGATAAACTATTTAAACCTTACCTATTAAGGGTTGTACATTATGTATTTAAAAATATATGGGAAAATGTGGAGTGAGAAACTAAGCAATTTAGTTTAGTATCACAATCTAATGAATCAATATAAACTTATAGCACAGATTTTGCCCAAATATATTACATATTTGTAAAAAAAAAAAATATATATATATATATATATATATATA
>CAIGQQ010030047.1:462855-509794 GCA_903798035.1 Danio albolineatus | reverse complement strand
ATATATATATATATATATATATATATATATATATATATATATATATAATATATTATTTTTCTTTATTCCTTTATTTAATACCCCACATACAGTATGGCACATATATGTACTGTATGCATACTGTATATGCACTCCATTTTGCCATATCATTAAAGTTTTTGGTGAATTCATTTAGGTCGGTTAGCGGGCTTCTGCAATAACTTAGATAAAAGTTTATTTGAATTTTGGAGACTAGGTTAAGTCTTTTTGGGTGCTACAAGTTTGCTTATTATTAGTGTGTGGTTAGACTTGCAGTTTGCACACAGCACGCAATTAAGTGAAATAGTCGTAGTACTTTTTAAATGCTTATTAAAACTATAGCTATCTTAAGTTTTGACATTGTGGAAATGCAAAATCAGTTCTTATGCAGTCAGCCTATTAGTGCTTAGGTTGAAAATGCATCGGCCAATTATAATGGTCAATTAATTTGTAATTTCTTAGGAGAGAGAAATTGTAACTTTGTAGTAAACATTGCCATTGCCTCAACAGAACAAGTCCCAATATATGCAAGAGTTTTGAAGCTGATCAGTTTTTTATGGTTCTTTATTACAGACGTTTTATTATAGTTATTATTATATATATATTTTTTTTATGGTTGACAGTGCATCCGGAAAGTATTCATAGCGCTTCACTTTTTCCACATTTTTTATGTTGCAGCCCTATTTCAAAATGGATTAAATTCATTTATTTCCTCAAAATTCTACACAAAATACCCCATAATGACAATATGGAAAAATATATATATATATAATTTAATTGTTGCAAAATTATTAAAAATAAAAAACCTATAAATGATGCCACAAGCTTGGCACACTTGTCTTTGGGAACCTTCGCCCATTCCTCTTTGCAGTACATCTCAAGCTCTATTAGGTTGGATGGGAAGTGACGCTGTACAGTTATTTTCAGATCTCTCCAGAGATGTTCAATAGGATTTAGGTCTGGACCACTCAAGGACATTCACTGTGTTGTTTGAAGCCACTTCATTGATATTTTGGCGGTGTGCCCAGTCTGAGGTTAAGAGCTCTCTATAGTAAGTTTTCATTCAGGATGTCTCTTTACATAGCTGCATTCATCTTTCCCTCTATCCGGACTAGTATTCCAGTTCCTGCTGCTGAAAAACATCCCCACAGCATGATGCCTGGTTTTCTCCAAAGATAACGTCTGGCATTCCAAAGAGTTAAATTTTAGTGTCATCAGACTGGAGAATTTAGTTTCTTATGGTCTGAGAGTCCATCAGATGCCTTTTGGCAAATTCTAGGCTAAGGAGTGTCTTCCGTCTGGCCACTTTACCATACAGGCCTGATTGGTGGATTGCTGCACACATGGTAGTCCTTCTATAAGGTTCTCCTCTCTCCACAGAATAATGCTGGAGCTCAGACAGAGTGACCATCGGGTTATTGATCACCTCTCCCTGACTTAGGCCTTTCACCCCTGATCATTCAGCTTAGATGGCCAGCCAGCTCTTGGAAGAGTCCTGGTGGTTCCAAACATCTTCCACTTTACGGATAATGGAGGCCACTGTGCTCATTGGAACTTTCAGAGCAGCAGAAATTTTTACTGTAACCTTCCCTAGCCTTGTGACCTTTATAGACAATCCTGTCTCGGAGGTCTACAGACAATTCCTTTGTCTTCATGCTTGGTTTGTGTTTGACATGCACTGTCAACCCTGGGACCTTATATAGACAGGTGTATGCCTTTTCAAATCATGTCCAATCAACTGACCATTTATCACAGGTGAACCCCAATTAAACTGCTGAAACATCTCAATAATGATCAGTGGAAACAGAATGTACCTGAGCTCAATTTAGTGCTTCACTGCAAAGACTGTGAATACTTACGTACATGTGATTTTTCAGTTTTGTTTTTTTTATATATATATTTCCAACAATTAAAAAAAAAAAATCATGTTTCACATTGTCATTATGGGGTGTTGTGTGTAGAATTTTGAGGAAATAAATGTATCAATTTTAGAATAAGGCTGTAACATAAAAGATACGCAAAAAAGGAAGTGATATGAATACTTTCCGGATGTACTATATTACCAGAGACTTGAAATAGAGTGTAAAGTTACACAATCCTGTGAATTATTCTCCTAAAAGTTAAATCAAAGCTTAAAGAATATGTTTATTTGTTCAGGTTGGAATGTCATTCCAAAATTGAATTAAAAAACTTTTTTCCTGAGAACATATTTATGAATACAGGTATTAACATATTTTACCCCATGCACAATGGTGTTAACTGCTTACTCTCCTTAGTATAGCCCAATTGTCTGAAGACATTTCTTCATTTTTCAGCCTTATCAGTTCTGATCCGAGAGACAGGACACTCTGGGGGAAAAATATTTTTACATAGAACAAAAGCTACTTTTTACATGTCTTTCATTTAATGTGAATCGCAGTTTAATATGAATCGCAGTTTAATATATTTACAAAGCACTAGAATATTGTAGGTATACTGTAAACATAACATGAAGTGACTGTTTTCCAGCTGTTATGTTTAATGGCTGTTTTTTTTTAATGTTGGATGGGTGTTTATTCAATAAACTTTAAAGGCAATTTGGGTGACTCCAGAAGTTATATACTAAGCAGTCGTCCCTCAATGTATAAACGCCCATGAAGCTCAAATTCTAAACCATTTTTAATTTTCCTTAAGTTCCCTTGTCATTCTACAAGCTGCCAGTCAGGTTTAAGTTTCTGGGCATATGGTTTTTCAAACCATGAACAGGTTAGTACACGCATGCTTAGTGTTTAGAAAGAATATATTCTATTTACAGTACAATTTTGTAAGCATTACAAAATGAAGGCAAAAATGAACATAAGACCATTGTGTCAGTACTAACCATTTATTGTTTTGCTGTGCAGAGAGTTTTGTGTGACTTGTGTGAATGTTTTACCAGTTTTTCTTTTTTTTTTCATCAAAATGCAGTATATCAGAACTAAATTTTTGTGTCCGACTTAGATTAGACACTTGTAGTCTGCCTTTATCTGAATAGAGCAATATGGCTGATAAATAAACATGCCCACCAATATTCTTACTGAGTAAGTTAGGCTTAGAATGTTTAGAAAATAGAAGAATCAACCAATTGAACAAAATAAAGGTGTGTTTGACTTTCTTTATCTTAATATAATCTTACCTTTACTGTGCAGTGATAATGCTCAGCAAAAAAATCTCCAACCTGGATTATGTTTGAAAATTACCAGCTGTTTTTGTGGTTTCATCTGTGTATAAGGGCTATGAACTGTTTATTTCTGTCTGTTGTTTCTCCCTTTATTTGTATTTTGTTTTTGAGATGCATATCTGTTTTTTTTTTCTGTTGATACTGCCTTTACATTTTTTATTCACATTATTAAACTTGAATTAAAGTTCATGCTGTGTTTCTGCTTTGTGTTTACAGACTGTAAAATACAGACTAATACAACTGTAAAACATGACAATCATTCATACTGTATATTGCAAATGATTCTATAACTCACTTATTAAAACTTCATGTTCTATTACTAGATTAATTATTTTTTAAGAATCATTACCACCTCTTAGTAAAACTGGGTAATTTATAAAGTACAACATTAAAGAGCGGGCGCCACGGTGGCCGAGTGGTTAGCACGTTCGCCTCACAGCAAGAAGGTCGCTGGTTCGATCCCCGGCTGGGCCAGTTGGCATTTCTGTGTGGAGTTTGCATGTTCTCCCCGTGGTTGCGTGGGTTTCCTCCGGGTGCTCCGGTTTCCCCCACAGTCCAAAGACATGCGGTACAGGTGAATTGGGTAAGCTAAATTGTCCGTAGTGTATGTGTGTGAATGACAATGTGTGGATGTGTTTCCCAGAGATGGGTTGTGGCTGGAAGGGCATCCGCTGCGTAAAACAAATGCTGGATAAGTTGGCGGTTAATTCCGCTGTGGCGACCCCAGATTAATAAAGCGACTAAGCTGAAAAGAAAATGAATGAATGAATGAACATTAAAGAGCCCCTATTATGTGTTTTTGTAAATTACTGTCTATGCAGTGTGTAACAGCTATAAGTGAATGAAAACAACTAGCTGAGGTTCAAATATGGAAGTGCACTTTTTAAAACTCAGACTCTGACAAAAAACTTTAAATCTAAAAGTTGACTCAGAGGTGTTTATATGAATCATATTGATTTCAATACTTAAGCCATTTTTTGTTGACATTGACACAAAACATTGCCAAATATAAGGCAACAGACTCAAACTTGAACTCACCCTTCCTTCAAGCAGATTGCAGGGATTGGGATTGCATCATGACTAAATATGTGTGGTCATTGTGAGATGGCAAGAGCTGTGGGGCTGAGGGGAATAAATAGTTAAAAGTTAATTCTTCCCAACAATACCTCTAAATATAGCCAAGCCAGCTTTGCGCTGTTTTACCTGTCACTTTCTGATATTTAATACAATAACCTACACTGAATACACATACCTACTCATGGTCAATTTTCAATAGTTCAACTTTTGCCTCATTGTCAGTTAATGTATGTCATTATTATTACTTGGGGTTATGGTTAAGAATAGAGCAGTATGCTTTAACTGCATTGCTTTAATGCCTTCTTGCATTGGTCTCACACATATACTCTGTACCATGGTCTTGTGCAGATAGCAGCCGACAAATCACCACAGATTAACATCATGCAAAGAAGGGGTTTGGAAAAAATTTATTGCTGAACAAATCATATGGAAGTCATTGGGATTATTAGGTAAAAATGAATGCATATTATGACAATGACAGAGTTTTTTGACCTTGCACACATATATCTTGCACGCAAAACTATACCCTCAAGGAGTTTACATATAGAATAAAATATGTTCATGATAAAATACATATTCATATATTTAGATGTGCTACGTTTACATAGAAAATATATTTTGTATAATGCATTTGATTAGATTTTTACACACACACACATATATATATATATATATGTATATATATGTATATATATATATATACTACAGTTGAAGTCAGAATTATTAGCCCTCCTGTTTATTCCCCCCCTCCCCCATTTCTGTTTAACGAAGAGAAGATGTTTTCAACACATTTCTAAACATAATAGTTTTAATAACTCATTTCTAATCACTGATATATTTTATCTTTGCCATGATGACAGTAAATAATATTTTATTAGATATTTTTCAAGACACTTCTATTATTAAAGTGACATTTAAAGGCTTAACTAGGTAGGTTAGCTAGTCAGGATAGGGTAATTGGGAAATTAGGAAGTTTGTTCTGTACACTATTGAAAAAATATATAGCTTAAAGGGGCTAATAATTTTGACCTTAAAATGGTTTTTAAAAGATTAAAAACTGCTTTTATTCTAGCTGAAATAAAACAAATAAGACTTCACCAGAAGAACAAAATATTATCAGACATACTGTGAAAATTTCCTTGCTCTTGTAAGGTCCAGCCAGATAGTCCAACAGCGGTGTCTACTGCTGGATGAAGGCATATTTGCCTGTTCTGTCTTTCCAGGGCACTGATTTATTTCAAGTTTAACTCATATCTGACTCCAGTTTTAATATAAGATGGTTTTAGAAAATTAATATGTTTATTCTCGTTTTATCTGACTCAAATTTATAATTTGTATTACTTTATTAATTTTGTAGTTTATGAGACATTTTGGTATATATTTGAATAATCTTATAACTCTTACCGAATTTTTCCAATGTACAACTTAATTAATTCTCAAACAATAACCAGGGGTTAGACTAGGTAGCCTATAGTTCAGGTTTTCCATGATTGAAATAATCGCGTACAACTTAATTAATACCAAAACATTAACCAGGGGTTAGACCAGTATCCTATAGCTCCAGTTTTCCATGATTGAGATAATCACGTACAACTTAGTTATGATTGAAATATTTAATCAGCGGTTAGTTCGTCAGTACCATTTAAAGAGCCCATATTATGGATTTTTGAAAATGACCTTCCATGCAGTGTGTAACACAGCTCTAAGTAAAGTGAAATGTCCAGCTAAGGCTTAAATCTGAAGGTGCAAAGTGTCTAAAACGATTGATTCATATATAAAAGAGTCGACTCATTGTTGTTTAAATGAATCGTTATTAGAACGAGTCTTTAGCCGTTTCGGCTTGACGTCAACGTGAAACATAAGCCCCGCCCACTAGTTGCGCGCACAGACCCTGGGAAAATTGAACTCCCGGCCCCGCCCACAGACATGAAAAGAAAAGAAAAAGACAAGAAAAAGTGGATGACAACAAGCACTGTATCGCAATAAGTGTTGTAGTATAACCAGCGGGACAGCAGTGACGTGTGATCTGAGTTTGATGGCAGTATAAAGATTTAGAGAGAAGTATGAGAGCTTTTGTAGTATTGGTTTTCGTGTTTTGCTCTTTGTAGACGGTCCCTAAGGATCGGTCTCTGCCGCTTGCGCATACAGTTTAATATAATGCGTCCAGCGCGTAGCAAAGCTAATTTTTAGGAAAATAAGGTTGTAGGTGATTGTATACATTGCGACGATTGAAAAGAGGTGCTATTTGTGTAGGAACAATGTTTCGGTCATGAGTTATTGATCCGGAAAACACGACTGCTGCTAACTTTACTGAACTTATCGGCATTCCGGTTAAATCATGTCCTGTAGACGCTGTGCTCTGAAGTGCGAGGGAAAAGCTGTGTTCTTTTCCCTACCTGGAAACCTCTTTTCCCTGCCTGGAGTGGTTGAGTTTTTTTTTTGGTAAAATACCTGAGAATTATAGCCCCAACATGGTGCTGTGTTCTCGTCATTTCTCTGAATAGAGCTACCACCAATCTACACTCTTACAACGCGGGATTTGTTGCACGGTTGTTGTTAAAGGATGGATCAACACCCAGTTTATTTGGACCAGCATGTTCTTCCAGTCTTGTTCACTGTAACAAGGTAAATATGAATGTAGTTGTCTGTATTGTGTTTGCTCCGTGCAGCATGTAGCGGTAGCCATTTAGCTTGCTGCCAAATTTAACTATTTGTTGGCTTACAATAGTCCATGAAGTGTTAATTATTACTGAATGTTTGTTGTTATGATAATATGTTCTGGCATTGGGCTGCTGACACGGACGTGACGTGGTGACGTGACGTGGTAGCGTCACGGAAAGGAGGTGCTTGGGGAAAAAGACTCAGACAATTCATATGGGAGTCGGTGGGAAAATGAGGTAAAAATAAATAGATATTATAAGACATCGAAAGTGTTTTTTAACCTTGCATACATATCATCCTGTTGTTTGGGACTTCAAAAAGTGAAATTTAACCGTTCTCAACCCACCGTATGGGCTCTTTAAGATGCGCCACCTTTCGGCTTCACATTCATCCTAATGCATTTACCCTGACTCCATTCGTACTTTTTACTCTTATTTACTCATTTATTGTGAATCTACAGTATGTTACTTTACGCCGGCTGTAATGCATCATAAGTTCACTAGTTTGGTCAACGATTAGAGGTTGGTGATCAATACTATTTAATAGACAGACAGACAATGCCATTATTTAAATAGTAATCTCATTTGATTCTTACAATCATCTACGTACAACTTAGTTAAATTTCAAACAATGTAATGTAATGTAATGTAATATGTATTTATAGAGCGCATTTATTGTGTATAGCCATACACCCAAAGCGCTTTACAATCATGGAGGGGTTTTCTCCACACCACCACCAGTGGGCAGCATCCACTTGGATGATGTGACGGCAGCCACAGGACAACGGCGCCAGTGCGCTCACCGCACACCAGCTATTGGTGTAGTGGAGAGACAGTGATAAAGCCAATTCAGAGGGTGGGGATGATTGGAAGGCCATGATCGTAAGGGCCGATTGAGGGACTTTGGCCAGGACACCGGGGTTACTCCCCTACTCTTTTACAAGAGGTGTCATGGGATTTTTAATGACCACAGAGAGTCAGGACCTCGGTTTAACGTCTCATCCGAAAGACAGCGCCCACTGACAGTATAGTGTCCCCTTCACTTTTACTGGGGCATTAGGACTCACATAGACCGCAGGTTGAGTTCCCCCTGCTGGCCTCACTAACACCACTTCCGACAGCAACCTAGTTTTCCCATGTGGTCTCCCATCCAGGTACTGACCAGGCTCAGCCCTGCTTAGCTTCAAAGAGTAACTGCTCTTGGGCTGCAGGGGTGCTGTGGCAATGGTTTTAATGGTTTTAATGGTTTTAAACAATAACCAGGGGTTAGACTAGTAGCTTATAGTTCTGGTTTTAGACCAGTATCTCTATAGCTCCAGTTTTCCATGATTGAAATAACCACATACAACTTAATTATGATTGAAATATTTAACCAGAGGTTAGGCCATCAGCACCATTTAAGAAGCACCACCTTTCGGCTTCACGTTCATCTTAATGCATTTACCCTGACTCACCGTAGTGATTTGCAACGAATAACATAATTGAAGTCAAACAACAAGTTGGAATTTCTAGGATCTCCATCTAACATGTGTTATGTTTAGTCTATCATGAAATCTAGCACATTCTTAACTTATCTGAGTAAATAATTTCAGAGTAACAAGGATACATTCAAATATAACAATTTATTAGTCAGGTAAATGTGTATTATGGCAATTCATTCAGTCAATCCATAAACGATCAATACAAAACATCAAATTCTCAAAGATAATTCCAAGATCAAAATATGCATACCTGACTTTCAAAATCTACATAGTGTGGAGTTTTAAGAAACTCCGCACCATGGGATACTCTGAATGCAAATGCGCCCCGACCAGCTGGAAACTGCCCTTTAAGTAGTCAAAAACCAGGAGATAGAAGGGGTGTGTGTTGAATAACAAAAGGCATTTACATTCAGTGAGGGTTTCTGAACCCCTCGATGAGGGCACACCCTTAGCAGTGGTGTAAAAGATACCTGAAGTCATATATTTATTATTTGGTTATGTCTATTTCTGAGGGAATGAGACCATTGTACCAGTCGCACTGAGACAATTCTAATGATATCAAACATGATAGATAAAGTCACTTGCATGGATATAGAACAGTTCATACTTTGAGATGACAATTTTGTGTGAGTTCAGTGAAAAGAGGGTGAGATGCTTTAAATGTAAATGAAGGGAAGAGAAGGGTGTGAAGAATTTGGGTGAAACGTAGGTCCCGTTGTCCTTTCTCAGCTGGGTGTGGTGCCTTTCAGTCTTGTGTCTCTCTCTCTTAAGTCAGGCATATTTTCATAAATCTTACACTCTGTTAAAGATCATTTGGGAAATATTTTAAAAAGAAAAAAAATTCAAAGGGGGTCTAATAATTCTGACTTCGACTGTATATAATTATATATGTATAAACATATATAATGACCAAATACTTTCCCATTTAGGAATTCTTACCAAAGGTAATTGGTAATAGAGCTAGAATTTAAAAACAGCTTGGTTTTAAAAAAAAAAAAAGAATGAATAGATTTGTTATTTTTAGTCTGTGAAAAACACATTTTACCGCACATTGTATTAGACTGATTATGGGCATATGTATTATGGGCATATTGGGCAAAACTAGAATTTACTGCACAGAAAACAAGAGAAAATTCTTTGGGAGTCCAGTTAAAATGAACAAGAAACTCGTCATAAGATACTCTTGGGTGTTAAATAGGTGACAAACTAAAACAATTTCAAACCACCTCTGCAAAAAAATACTTGTTCTACATTGATTGTTCCAAATAAAATAACTGTAAAATAAAATATGTAGATCAGATGTAGATCAACTAGGCTTGAGCATGAAAAGCAGAAAGCTTTACTTGTAATTTCTCAATCTTATAATCACAATAGAAAAGAAAGACCTCCAAGTTGGTCAAAAATAAAAATGGGAATACAATTCCAGAGGGTAGGTTTACAAAATGTTAACCAGTTAATTTTAAAAGTATTATAAAGAGAAGAGAAATCCAAAAAAGTCAAGTCCCCTGTTTTTAAGGGAATTTTAAACAATTGATTTAGAGATACAGTAAACCGATGTACATGATTTTTCCTTTAATTAATGAAATTAAATAAAATCGTAAATGGTTGAAGCAAGGGTGTCACGGTGGCACAGTGGGTAGCACAATTGCCTCACAGCAAGAAGTAAATCTGGACATTACTTCTACTTTTGTTAATAAAATTCTACCTAAAAAGGAAAGATCCCTTCTTAACCAGTTGTCAAAAATCTTTTTTGTTTTCTTAATTTTGTTGTTAAAATTAAGTTGCTGCCTCACTAATAGGTTTTTGGATATAAAAATCCCTAAATATTTAACACATTCTTTAACTGGAATATTAAACAACAATTGCTCACCAGAATCATGCACTGGAGGAATCTCACATTTTTTAAGATTTAAATGAAGACCTGAGGCATTTGAAAAAAACTTTAACTAAATCAATTGCAGTTTTAATTTGACACTTATCTTTCAAAAATAGAGTTGTATCATCCGCCAATTGTGATATTTTTATTTCTCTATCAAATAAAGTTATGCCATTCAAATTTGGATTTTTAATTATACTAATTGCTAATAATTCCACCATAGTCAAAAACAAAAATGGAGAAATTGGGCAACCCTGCCTCACATGCCTATTGATAAAAAAAATATTTTAGTTGTATTGTTCTGTACTATAACTGAACTGTTGATGCCTTTATAGAACATTTTAACAGTCTGAATAAACTTATTTCCAAATCCAAACATATGTAAACCCTGTAACAGAAACTGGTGCTCAATTGTGTCAAATGCCTTATAAAAATCAAGGAACAAAATAAGTGCCTCTGAATAGACAAATTGTTTATAATCTAGTAAATCTAGTACCAGTCTAATATTTGAACTAATATGGCGTTTTGCCATAAAGCCAGTTTGGTATTCATTTATTATGTCACTTAAACCACTTTTTAATCTAGTAGCAGAAACCAGGGCTAAGATTTTAAAATCAATGTTTAAAAAAGTGATTGGTCTCCAATTGTCTATTATTAAAGGATCTTTATCTGGTTATAAAATTAAGCTAATAGCACCTTGTTTCATTGTTGAACTCAATTCTTTCTGTTCTACACATTCTTTATACGTATTGAATAAAGGATTTTCTATAGGGTCCCAAAAAGCACAATAAAGTTCGACAGTTAATCCATCTGTACCAGGCGAATTTTCCTTTTTTTTCATGGAGGAAAGAGCTTTAAAAATCTCAAATTTGGAAATATCACCCTCACAATATTCTCTGTAATCATTAGAAACTATTGGAACAGAATGTTCAACTGTTTGCAAAAAGTGTCTTATTTTTTTCATTGTCAGTATTAGAAGTATAAAGTGTTTCATAAAATGCAAAAATAACTGATGTTATATCTAAAAGGTTATTGGAAGTACTTTCATTTATTTTCAGGGATGAAATAGAATTTCTATTATAATTCTTTTTCTCAAGGGAGAAAAAATAGCTGGTGTTTTTTTCTCCTTCCTCTAGCCATTCAGCTCTTGACCTCACATAGACACCTTTAGCTAATTCTGTATACATTTTATCTAGTACTAAATTTAGAGAATATACTTCAGATTTGTTGTCATCTGGTAGAGTTTTGTTTAATTAATGAATTAGGTTTATCAGCTGTTTCTGTATTTGTTTTAAAGTTTGTTTTTCTTTAATTCTTTACCTCTTTTTTAGCAATTATTCTAACTTTAAATTTAAAAAGTTCCCACTTTTGTCTATAATTTAAACTATAATCTTTAAAAACATTTGCTGGCAGTTTAACTTGTTCCACAAAGTAACTGTCTGAAAGTAGGGTGTTATTAAATTTCCAATATTCGCAAATTTAATTACCTTTACACCCATCAAATGATATCGATATTAATTTGTGATCTGATAGAGGGGCACAAATAATTTTAGTTTCTGAGACATGTTGAATTAAATCATTTGGAATTAGCCAAAAGTCTATTCTTGATTTTAAAGAAAAAGACCCATTACTCCAAGAATATTCAAGGGAATTGGGGTTCAAATATTTCCATACATCTAGAATTTGCAACTTCTCAGTTATAAAGGAATATAAATCTGAAAATCTTGAATTAATTTTAGAGGGCAAATGATCAACAGCATCATTTGGGGCATCGTTGAAATCACCACCTATAATTATATTTCCGTCTTTGTACTTCTTCTTTAAATCTATTATTGTATCACCAATCTTTTTAAACAGTTCTAAATTATGTGTTCTGACGTTATATCCATATACATTGAAAATTATTAATGTATTTTAATACTATATTAATTGTCAAATTTAACAGTTAGTATAATCCATCTTCCGTTATCTGAATGAAACGTTTCCAAAACTTTGCCTTTAAACTTATTAAAGAAAATTGCCACACCTGCTGAGTGATTGGATCCAGGGCCGGATTAACCAATGGGCATTATGGGCACAGGCCCAGGGGCCCGTGCGCACCTGGGGCACATGCGAGGGGGGAAAAATGCCGATTTTGGAGTAATTCCCACCCATCACTGTCTGATTGACAGAGACGACATAGCTAAAGAGTGCAACTGATAGTACTGTGAGTGGTGTAGCCCGTAAAGCGCATGGCAATATGTTTTGATGTGATCGATCATGAACCCGGTTCGAATCCAGCATCTGATGAAAGCGTTCTTCTTTTTTCATCATGAGGAAGACATGTAGGAATCATTAATAAGTTTGTGTGGAAGACTCAGATTCATAGAACTGCTTCAGTGAACTTGAACAAGTACAATAAAATCCATTGATTTTCACTAGTTTTATTAGTATTTTTTCTCAAAGTATGCTTTAAATTTTTTAAAAATATGTAAAAGTACTTTGCAGACTAGAATATATATGTATTGTATATCATTTATTTAAAAAAATGTGGGCAATACATTATAGATTAATTTTATTAAGAATATATATATTAATCTTATTTTTTAATTCAACTATAGGGGTGCGGTCAGGAAGGGGGGCCTACAAGACATTGTGCCCAGGGGCCTCTGAATTTTTAATCCAGGCCTGATTGGATCCATGACAAAAATGGCATAATCTCCCCATTGAGTTTTCCAGAAATTCGTCACATGAATGAGTCTCTTGAAAAAAAGGGACTTGAGCTTCTGTGTGTCTTCCAAAAAGAAAAATTGCCTTTTTTAAATCTTTTTTTAATTTATTTTTTATTATGCTTTAAACAACACATACATGACAATATAGTCATCAAAATAATGCCAGGGATATCAAATACAAATAATAACAATAGCACAACAAAAAATAAATAAATAAATAAATAATAATAAAAAATAGACATAAAACAAACATAACAATTCATTCATTCATTCATTTTCTTTTCGGCTTAGTCCCTTTATTAATCCGGGGTCGCCACAGCGGAATGAACCGCCAACTTATCCGGCATTTGTTTTACGCAGCGGATGCCCTTCCAGCCACAACCCATCTCTGGGAAACACATCCATACATTGTCATTCGCACACATACACTATGGACAATTTAGCTTACCCAATTCACCTGTACTGCATGTCTTTGGACTGTGGGGGAAACCGGAGCACCCGGAGGAAACCCACGCAACCACGGGGAGAACATGCAAACTCCACACAGAAATGCCAACTGGCCCAACCGGGACCTGCCCCAACCGGGGATCGAACCAGCGACCTTCTTGCTGTGAGGCGAACGTGCTAGTCACGCGCCACCATGGCGCCCAACATAACAATCAAGAGTATAAATAATAATTAATAATAATAACTAAACATTTTACAATTACATACAAGCAGGACCTTTTCATTAATCAAAAATTTTGAAACTGGAGCACAATTGGACAGTTTTGATGGCCTTTCTATTAGCACTATGCTGAATAGTACAAAAGTAATTTTTCAGTTCCTTATAAAATACAGCAAAACAGGGTTTTTTGTTGGAAAATTTACACTTATGAATATAAAACTTAATTAACAAAATAAATAGGTTAATAATAAAAACTTCGTTGCTCAAATTATCATAATTAAAATATCCGAATTTTTTTTTTTGATAAAGACAGAAGCATCATACCAAAGCTTTTTAACATAACCACAGTGCCAAAAGATGTGGGGTACAGTTTCTAAACGCGAAGAACAAAAAGAACAATTTATATCAATATCCTTTTTAAATTTACTCAGGAAATGTTTAACCGGGTAGAATTTATGAATTAGTTTAAAAGATATTTCTTTTATCTTATTTGTAATAAAAAAATTTGTGAGGTAATGACCAAATACTTTCCCATTTAGGAATTCTTACAAAATTATTCCAATAAGTAATAGAGCTAGGTTTGGAGACAACTTGGTTTAAAAAAAGAGAGCGAATAGAGTTGTTATTTTTAGACTGTGAGAAACAAATTTTACCACACATTGTATCAACTAGACTAATTATGGGCATATGAATCTGAGTTACACCTCTAAATAAGGAAACAACATTAGAGGTAATAGCAGAGAAAACAAGAGAAAATTCTTTGGGAGTTACAGGAAAGTTAAAATGCACAAGAAACTCCTCATATGTCATAAGATATCCTTGAGTGTTAAACAACTGAGAAACTGAAACAATACCCTTTTCAAACCACCTCTCCAAAAAAATACTCTTGCGTTTATACAAAATACATCTATTGTTCCAAATAAAATAACGTTGTGGAGAAAAATTGTGCTTGTAGATCAGTTTCCACGCCAACAAGGCTTGAGCATGAAAAGCAGAAAGCTTTACTGGTAATTTCTCAATCTTATAATCACATAATAATAGAAATGAAAGACCTCCAAGTTGGTCAAAGATAAAATTGGGAATAAAGTTCCAGAGAGAAGGCTTATTCAAACAAAATTTTAACCAATTAATTTAAGAGAATTATTTAGAGAAGATAAATCCAGAAAGTCAAGACATCCATTTTTAAGTGAATTTAAAACAACAGATTTACGGATATAGTGTAAACGTTTTTTTCATAAGAAACTAAATAAAATCGTATCAATGGACTTCACCGTTTTATTGTCTAGATATATGGTTGAAGCAAAATAGGTTAATCTAGAAATTCCTTCTGCTTTTGAAAGAAGAACTCTGCCCCTAAAGGACAAATCCCTTAATAACCAAAAATTAAATTTACTTTTTACCCTTTCAAAAACAGGGTTGAAATTTAAGGAAACTCGATCTTGTTCATTTTTTGATATGACAACACCTAAATAGTTAACAGCTTCTTTAACTGGTATACCTTCTACAGACAATAGCGGATAATTTTTTAAAGCTAATATTTCACATTTTTTGAGATTAAGGTGCAAGCCTGAGGCATTAGAGAACAGCTTAATAGATTTGATAGCCTGATGAACCTGGTTTAAGTCTTTTAGAAATAAGGCTGTATCGTCCGCTAACTGACTAATTAAAATATTTCGACCAGCAATTTGGATTCCATCTAGCTTACTTGCCTTAATAAAGTGACAGAAGGCTTGGGCCACTATGAGAAACAGATAAACAGAGGCTGGACAGCCTTGCCGAATTCCTCTTTCTAATAAAAATCTCTGTGTCGTTCCATGTCCTAATTTCACTGAGCTATTTCCCCCAGCATACAGCGTACTCATCGCATTACAAAAGTAGGGACCAAATCTGAATTTCTCTAAACAAAAAAAGATGAAAGGATGCTCAATGGTGTCAAAAGCTTTGAAAAAATCCCAAAACAAAATTATACTATCATCCTGAATGAAATCGGAATAATCAATAAGGTCAAAAACAAGTCTAATGTTATTAAAAATGTGACGATTTTTCATAAAACCCGACAGATTTTCATCAATAATGGAGTTTAAAACCAACTTTAAACGTTTAGAAAAAATAAGAGAAAACAATTTATAATCGTTTTTAAGTAAACTGATAGGTCTCAGTTATCTAAGAGAAGAGTGTCCTTTTTAGGTTTGGGTATCAAACAAATGACACCTTGTTTCATACTAACAGAGAGCTCAGAGCAGTTTAAACTTTCTATAAACACTTCGAGAAGTAACGGAGATATTAATTCAGAATATAGTTTATAAAATTCAGCTGTTATCCCATCAGCACCAGGCAACTTGTTACTTTTTAGATGCAAAATTGCTTCCTTAACCTCATTAATAGTAATAGGTGAGTCACACATATTTTTTCATCATTACTAATAGAGTTGACATTACCAAGAAATGCTGTAAAGGTCTCTAGATCTGCTGGATTAAATTTAGATTTATACAAATTTGAATAAAACTTATAACAAAATTGGGAAATTTCTTTGGAATTTTCAGAGACAAGCTCTCCAATTTTCAATTGACAAATAGAGTTATGTTTAGATCTATGTTTTTCAAGCTTGAAAAAATAGGAAGACATCTGTTCACCATATTCAAGCCATCTTTGCCTTGACCTTATAAAAGCCCCTTCTGCTCTTAACTTATATAAATTATCCAACTTGAACTGTAAATCAATTAAATAGTCCTTCTGACTATCAGTAAGCTTTTCGGGCAGGATCCTGATAATAGATGAAATTTCGCTAACAATATTAGTTTCCTCAAGACATTTTATTTTAGCCAAATTAGCACAAAATTTTCTGAAGTATTTCCCAATTTCATATTTTAACAGTTCCCAATTTATACCAAATGAACTTTCCTGTTTAGCTTTATTCCAATAAAAACCTATAAGTCTTTTAAGCTAAGTAAGGAACTGTTCATTTTCCAATAAGAGCAGCCTTTATTAAATTTCAAATCAGCAGAAAATAAAATTTTAATAGAAACAGCCTTATGATCGGTTAGCGGTGTTGTTGAAATATCAATATAAATGTTCTCTTTGTCAAGATTTCTGGAGACTAACCAAAAATCAATTCTTGAAAGTCTAGACAGATTTTTATTGCTCCATGTATAAGCTCTATCATTCACATTTTTAATTCTCCATATATCTATGAGCTCCAACCTATCCATAAATGCTTTTAGAGTTTTATTTGAATTTGACGAGCGACCAGGTGGCCACCTATCAAGAGATTCATTCAGGACAGTATTAAAATCTCCACCAATCACTAAATATGCATTTGGGAATTTCGACTGCCAGTAAGTGAGCTTATCTTCTAAAACAAATAGTAATTGATCATTCTCAGCTCTAGAATTATACCCATAGTAATTAACAAGAATAAGGTTCACATTATAACACCTCAAAATAAATAAAATAAAATGCCCGCTTTCATCACAGTAAGTGTGCAACACGTCACCTGCAAAATTATTTTTTAAACTGGATACTCCAGCAGAGTGGTTTGTACTATGTGAGAACCATATCTCACTAGCATTTTTTTATCTCCTCACTCGTAATAACCAACAGTGACGTATACAATTTAACGTCATGAGCACGGTGCATTCTGGGTACACTCCAAAATGGCTGCGCCCTTGCGCAAGTGTTGAAAAACACTTATCTCGCCTGAAAGTCAAATTAAAATCTACGGTTTCATTGTGTTGTTCATCATCGAGCACGACAGAAAGTGCACACAAATAAATCAGTGGATTAAGGTATTTTGTGCCTGCCCTGACTCAAGCAGATTGTATTTTTATGGGAGATGACGATGGGCCGCTTCGCCTAACCCACGTCAAAAAGCAGAGCCAGCGCAGATACCTCTGCCACCCAGCGCCTGCAGGCCCTGTGCAGACTGATTTGTGTATCACCCGCCGAGGCAACGGGTCTTCAGTTCGAGCTTTGGAGGACTGTTTACGTCGGAGGTACTAGTACAATTTACAAAACCCCTCAGCATTTCGACATTGTGCAAAATACCAATACTGCTGTTCTTTGACACTGTGGTGCCGGTCATCTAAATGCAAGTTAGTGTATGTGTGTGTTTTGTAGTTGTAGTCTCTGTATAGTATAGTATAGTATAGTATAGTATAGTATAGTATAGTATAGTCAATATCTATCTATCGAATACGTGTGTATTTGTATATGGTTAATTTAAGTATCTTAAAGTAAAAATATATATTTATAAGAAATTTGATATAAAAATATTTGTGTAATTCGATTTGGTAACTTTAGGTCACAATTCATTGTATTAGCAAACCATTAACTAACATTACAATCTTAATGAACTACTAATTAGCTGTTTATTAATAGTTAAGGTAGAAGTTAGGTTTAGATTTTGGTTAGGATTAGAAATGCAGAATGATATCTTACTTTATAATTACTTATGTTATTAACAGTTATTATCCTAATAATTTGTAGGTAATAAGCCTGCAGTTAATCACATTAATTGTCACCTAAACTAATGTATTACCTTTGATTCAAAAAGTGAAACTCAAATTATATAGATGTGTTACACACACACACACACACACACACACACACACACACATATATATATATATATATATATATATATATATATATACACACACACACACACACACAAATAAATGTTACATCAACAGGTCACTGTTTGGTGTATATACCTCGGTTTTGGGGTCAGAGTTTGATATGCGTATGGCACAACAGCAATAACTTGTAGCTAAAGTTCATTGATGAACTTTGATATTGGTTTTAGGAAACCAGTGTGGCTGCACTGAGAGTGGCTGCACTTTCAAGTCAGTTGAAAGGAAACGCAGCAGTTGGTAGGTTGTTGCTATGGCATTGCTAGGTGGTTGCTATTAGGGCTGCACAAAATATTTGGTGCAGCCAAACAGATTTTTATGCAAGATTTTTCTCACCAAAATGACATGGCTGACATAGTATGCTGTGATGACACAAACAGAAACCATGGCCTTGTCTGAAGCAGCATGTCTATGGTGTGTATGCATTGTAGTCAGGTCCTCTGCACTTCATCATGACTTTATTTGAACCACTTTATAAAGGTCATTACGTGCATGCGGAAATAAACCAGCGTGCATGAAATGATCAAGACCACAGTGATTGCGGAGAACTCATGGGGAGATGGAGAGGGAGCAGCACACAGTGCAAGAGAAGGAGATCAGAGCGCAGAAAAAAAGACTTGTCTCTGTGCACTAGAATGAGGAGCGTGCACGTTCATTTTCTGATATGTTCGGTGAAATACTGCAAGGAAGTGCCTCAAATTATAATAGGTAGGCTATTGTGTTCTGATTTAGGCTACTATATGTACTATATATCAGATTGTAGCCATATTTTTCCATATTTCTGATAATTTTTTAAAATTTGACAAATGTTAAAGAGCACCTATTTTACCCCTTTTTCAAGATTTAAGATAACTCTTGTGTCTCCACAATGTCTCCAGAATTTTACCTCAAAACACCAATCAAATTATTCATTATTCACCTTTCAGAACATTGAATTTTGTGCTTTGAATACTATGTGTATGCAGTGTTGCAAATGTGACAGGAAACATGTTAATATATACTGCTGTATAGACGTTCATTATGTTAATGTTCAAAATAAACTTGATTTAACATTCACAAACCGGGATTGAAATGTTTGAAATGATTGAAAATTTAAATTTATACTAATATGTGGCTGTGAAGCAGTAAAATACGGCAAAATCGATGTAATTCATTGCAAACATGCACGGTTTAGGAAGATTTTAAACTTGTTAAACTCATTCCTGATCACATTTGGTGATGATTGATAATCAAAGCGAGTCGAACAAATCTTTTAATCCCATTTGCTTATAAGAGTCTTTATATCACACCAATATGACTGTGGACATACTACACAGTTCTGTCCAAACAGCTTCAAACAGATAATTTTCATCATAGGTGCTCTTTAATTTATGCACTGGCCATATTTAAATGCACTCTCAATCATTCTCAAATATCAGTCAGATTACAAGCTCAACCACTCAACAGCTAGATGGTCATCTGTCTGAAGTTCGGTTTTCGACCTTGGTTTCCTCTCTTTTAGTTTTTTGGTTTTAGCAAAGGATTTTCATTTCAGTACATCCCTAGTTGCTATGTGTTTATTATTTTAAATAGTAGCTAGGTTAGTCTGCTTTGTTGCTATGGAGTCCACTGACAATAAAGAGCTTAGAATCACCAAGAGGTGACAGTCAATAGAACGTTCCATTGCAACAGCAGCGCCCAGCAACAGCCCCGTGATTCTGCCATTTTGGAGTGAAAGCGATCGGCTGTCCATTGGATCTTATTGCTGTCGCGATGACAAGCAGCTGCTTTTGTTTTTATATTTATTTATTTATTTAAAAAGCACATAAATCTGAGATACAACTTGAAAGACGACAATATAACGCGTACTATCAAAAGACTGATTATCAGCACTTTTAACAAGTTTAACTAACTTAATGACTTAATGCTTATATTTTTACCTTATTTGACCTTATTTCCTTGTCACTTTTAGGTGAAATTATTTTAAATTACTTTAGTTTAATAGTTTTCTCACTGGCATAACACAAATGAATACTGACATGTTAAATTAACATGACTTTCAAAATGGGATGTTGATAGACTGACAGTACACTTTGCAGTATTAGCTATTGTTGCAGTATTAGCTATATGTTATAATAGAATATAATATTTTTCCAGTGTTGTCTGTTAAAAAAAGACTAATAAAGTTTTAATGTAAAAAGCCATGCTTTATTCAAGCGTGAATATTGCGATTGCGATTTTTAGCAACTGTTTTTGCTTTTTCAAACAAGCTACATACAGACATTCTAAATGTATTCAGTGAACAAGAAGTGCATAATAAAACATTTCACAATGAAATAACATAGTATTAAGTTTAATAAATAAAAATAGTAAAATTGTCTTTAAAACAGACAACATAAATCAAATTAATATTAACTAACCTCAACTCTAGTTAAAAACATACTGTACACAGTAGTACTAACTGCTTGACAAACAAAACTGTAATAAATTGTCTTAAAAACAGACAACAAGAAGAAATAAAGATTAACTAACCTCAGTTCCAGTCATAACAATAACTATAAACTAACGTAAATCAAAACCACATATTTGATTCTCCCGCTCAACTTCATCATGCGCGCAGTGCACTCTGATTGGTTAATATCTTTCTCCCGCTCAGCTTAACTGTAATTGCCCGGTGTGCTGAGTCAGCTCTGATTGTTTAACATATTAAAATAATGCGGACAAGAACGTGAACAAAAATCTGAATAAATTAATAGATAAAATTGCAGCCTTGCACAATTTAGAAATTGCATGTGCTTAAATCGCAATTATTATTATTTTTTATTCTTTTTCTTGCGATTAATTGCACAGCCCTAGTTCTAAATTTACTTTGACTTGTATTCCATTGCATATAATACAACAACACATTTTTAGTGTGTTTTTAGTATTTTTAATAAACGCATATTTCAATTTTAGTTACATTTAGTTACACACATTTAAAAAAGTTTACACAGTAAAGCATTTACCACTTTGTACAGTTTCCATTCCATTCAACAATACTTAAAAGACATTTAAGGACTGAAGATACCAAGTGGTAAAGTGTTTAAAGGGCCATGAAACACCAAAACGCATTTTTTGAGCTGTTGACAGTCATATATGTGTCCCACGCTGCTATAAACACTATTAGGATACATATAATTGACTAAAAAGTGAAAATTGGTTGTTTTTGCGTTATTTCAAGCAAATTCGTTCTTCCGGTTTGAAACTAATTTTTGAGGCTGCGTCACGCCAAAGAGATCTATGCATATTCTTCAGCGTGGTGACTGGACGTCTGTCCCGGCGAGAACATTCTGACGTCACTGAGCGTGCAGCATTAAGTCATGACAAGGACGTTGTTCAACCCAATCAGCGTGCACTATTTCATTAATATGCATGACAGCTTCGAAGAATGCAGCTGTTACAGTTTTTAGACGCGGAGCGACGCCAGGTTGACAAAACAAGTGGGAGAAAAAGGATTGTTTGGAAACACAGGTCTTCAGTGTTGCGTTTATAAATGTGCTTCAACTAAGGTTTTGCTTTCATTTCTTCGCTATGAGGCCGCAGCTGGACTCACGGTGGATTACAGCGCACGCGACGCGCGACAGAAATGTGTTTGTAAGAAACATTTTTACCCGAGAGCTTTTTGCATCTGGAAATGGTGAAATCTGGATCTGCCGCTCGCCTCCTTTTAAAAAATACACGGCTCCAGTTGGTGTTGATTGTTCTGTAACCTGATCGGTAAGTAGGCGTTTAGTGGTGTTTGTTTGTTTATGAAGATGGCAAAGTTAGTTGGTTTCGTCTGCAATACTCTTTCAGTGTTTAAAGACAGACCTTACTCAAATGATTAGAACTGTTTCTGAGTTTACAGCACGTTAATATCACTACAGTATTATAGACTGAAAGATCCGTGTAAAGTGTAAACATCTTAATCAAACGATTACTGTCGTGTAGAATTTTCGCCGCATTTAGTGACAGAATAGTGTATACACACAGGGCTTTCTGACGCTGCTTACCGAGTGCATCTAGTTACCGAGAAATGCGGAGGATTTATTTTCCTGAAATACACCGTGCGTTTCAAATACTCCATTAAATCTGCACTCCTTCAGCAGTTACTAACATTTAATATCTCGTTTGTCATGGGGGACACGCAGGAAATGTTCGTGAATAAACGTTAAAGTGGCAAACTGCTGTTAAAGTCGACAAATTGATAATTTGGCAAATAATTAGATGACTGACGTCCATGTAAACATAGTGCCTTTCTTTCCCCCTCTGCGTCTGTTTGTTTGTTTGAAAGTCAGCGCGCGCACAAATGGAAACTCCCATTTTTATGCAAAACCTTCCCTCTTTCTCTCCCCCCACACTCCCACCTAAACAGAGCTGGACACACCCACTTTCCTGAGCTTTTCCAAACTAGAGGTGTGAAAACACCACGCTGAGACTGGGGATTTCGTGGCCCTTTAAGGTGTCATTTTGTCCCATTCTTCCTGCAAGCAAGTCTCAAGTGAGCAATAGTATGTGATCTTTGTTATCATATTTTGTGCTTCAAAATGCGCCACATATTCTCTATTGGAGACAGGCCAGGACCACAGGCAAGCCAGTCAAGTACCCGTTTCCTCTTTCTCTGCCTCTGTAAGGCCTGGTCCAGGATTATGGAAACCTCAGGAATAATAATAATAATAATAATATTAATAATAATAATAATAAGGACTAACATGAGTTTTATGAAACAAAATTTGTGTTTTATGTGTATGCTATTACAAAAAGATATCTTTGTCTTTAATCTACTTTTAAACTGACAGAGTGTCTCTGCTTCCTGATGTGCCAGATATGAGAAAGTTCTATCACCTACAGTTGATTTGTATATTCTACAAATAATCAATTGTCCAGAATTAAGTGAGCGTAGAGGACGTGATGGGCTTTAATACACTAGGAGTTCCTCTCAAATACTGGGGAGCTAAGCCGTTCAGGACTTTGTAGATAGTCAATAAAATTTTAAAATTTATACGATAATTAATAGAAAGTCAATGCAATGATGAAAGAACTGGAGTAAAATGATCATATTTCTTTGTTCTAGAAAGCACTCTAGCAGCTGCATTTTGAACTAGCTGAAGTTTGTTAATTAGGCCAACAGAGCAACCGACTAGTATTGCATTACAATAATCGAGAGGTCATGAAAGCATGAATAAGCTTTTCTGTATCAGACATTAAGAGCATGTGTCGAAGTTTGGGAACATTTTTAAGATGAAAAAATTTAGTTTTACAGATACTTTAAATCTGGCCTTCAAATGACATGTTGCTATCAAAAGTCACCCAAATTTTTGACTGAAATGAGGACTGAACTAAAAATCCATCAAGGGTTAGACAGTGTTCTAGGTTTTTGCGTGTGAGGTTTTTGGGTCCAGTGAGCAAGACCTCGGTTTTATCTGAATTTAGTAATAAGACGTTATTAGTCATCCAATTTTTAATATCAGCTATACAATTTGTTAATTTAGTAAATTCAAACAAATAATCAGGATATAAATTTGTGTAAATTAGCATAACAGTGGAAGCTAACTTCATGTTTTTTAATGATAATGCGGTAACGAATGTGGCAGATTACCATACTTCCGCCCACCAGATTGAGCTCTCTCCCGAATATTGACTGGGTTCTTCCTTGGTGGTACTTCTTGGTAGACACCATTTATAAGCACACTGTTTATGTCTGTTCTTTGTGAAGTATCGCTAGTTTCACTGCCTTACTAAGCGGTTTTCCTACTGTTTGTTTTCCATTTTGTTATGACCTTTTTGACTAGTGCTTTTTGGATTTTGCACTCTGCCTTGTTTGCTTTTTCGGACTGCCTCTTTGTTTGCTTGACTTTGCCTGATTTATGACTACGATTCTGCCTTTGTTTGATGGAGGCTTTGTTTAATAAACTTCCAGCATTTGGATTCAGTCCGCCACCATGTCTTCACCTATGGCTCCCTCACAGAACACTTCACCTAACATCAATCTAGCGGAGGTTTCTTAATTGCAAGCAGCTTTCGACTATCAAAGCGAAATGCTAGCTGGATATCAGGAACACCTGACGCATCTTATGCCTAGTTCAGACTGCATGATTTTAGCCCCGATTTTGACTCGCCGACAGGTTTTGAGAAATCGCCGACAAATGCCTGAAATCACAGGCAAATTGTTGCTCGTGCACGCGAGTCACAGTCACACAATATGAACTATCAAAGACGCGATCTGAGAGAATCGCAGATGAGTCGCCGATGCCCGGGAGATATTTGGCGTGCTGAATATCTGGAGCTGTCGGCGACTCAAATCATGCAGTGTGAAATGGGTTTAAACAAAGCAGCGACAAAACGCAAGCCCAGATAATCATGCAGTGTGAAAACATCTGTGACACGACTACTTTGAAAATCATGCAGTCTGAACTCGGCATAAGGGATGCCAACGACTGTCTCACCCAGTACATCTATTCTCTCCCTGCTCCTGAAAGCTCACCGGTAAGACTGGCATAACCTGATAAATTTGATGGTTCACCTGAACTTTGTCGTGGCTTCTTTCGTCATTTATTTTTTTCAATAGTCAGCCTGAAACATATACTCATGATACCAAGAAATGCGCTGTAATTATGTCATTATTAACCGGACGAGCTTTAGACTGGGCATCAGGTGTTTGGGAGAATGATTTACTTGTACAGTCTTCGTTTGGCCATTTTATTTCCCAACTCAATTAAATTTTTGGTTATCCTGAAGGAGGACAAGACATCTCTGAACAATTACTAGAACTCAAACAGGGAAGTCACACTGCTGCAGATTATGCTATTGACTTTCTTTAATTCTTTCTTTAAGGCTGTCTTTAACTGAGGGCTGAATGCACAATTACAAGTTGAATTAGCATGCAAAGCAGTCAATATGTCTTTAAATGAGTTCATCACTCTAGCCATTAAAATAGACAATTTAATGCGCAACACTCCATGGTCACATTGGGTTTTGCCGATCAAATCTGAACCAGCCATGACACGTCATGATGCCCCAGAACCCATGCAGAACGCCTAAACTTGCCTTTCCTTCAACAAGATAAAATGACGACAGCGCGGAAATCTATGCTACTATTTTGGAGGTGTAAATCATCAAAATGCTGCATGCCCTCTCAAGACCAAGAAGAGCCATGCTTCCCAATACCACTGAAATTTTCTTTTGGAGTGCAGAATTAATTTTGATTCTGCTGTTCAATGTATTTCAGCATTAGTAGATTCAGGATCATTGGTTAACATCATCAGCCAAGAACTCACAAACAAACTCCGGATTCCTACAACTCCCTGTGTCCTAGTAATCAACATAACAATGACAATGGCCCTATTGATTTTGGAATTACTGCTACCACTGCACCAGTGTCTTTCCATATTGGACTGTTTCACAAAAAAAACATCACCTTCTATGTGGTCCCTTCATGCAAGTACCAAATTATATTGGGCCATCCTTGGTAGGCCGTTCATGACCTTGTCATTTCATGGAACCACGGTGAACTCACTCCCAGCTATCTAACACCAATTTGCAGATATCTTCATCTAGTCCAATGCCACACAACTCATCGACCCGGGGACTGTGCCATTGAACTATTGCCCTGCATCTCCCCTCCCAAGAGCAAAGTCTACCCTCTCTCTTGTCCTGAGACCCAAGCCATAGAAAACTACATAGAAGAGGCTCTTGTGTGTGGTTATATTCGGCCCTCTACATCACCAGCGGCCACTGGATTCTTCTTTGTAGAAAATATCTCATGCCGTTTGGACTAGCCAATTCACCAGCTGTATTCCAACCATTTAGTAATGAGTTTTTCCATGATCTATTGAATAGATGCATCATCACCTATATTGATGACGTCCTGATCTACTCTCCCAATCTGGATCAACACATCTAAGATGTCAAAACAGTCCTCACACGCCTACAACTTCAAACTCTATGTCAAACTTGAGAAATGTGAGTTCCACGTCCATAAAACATCGTTTCTTGGGTACATTATGAGTCATAAGAGGGTAAAGATGGACAAATCGAAAATTAAAGCAGTCACAGAATGGCCTCTTTCAAAGACAGTCAAATCACTCAAATCCAATTAAATCACTTTTATTGTCACATCATCAGCAGCACGTGTGCTATGATGAGTGAAAAGCTTAGGTGCTTGCTCCAGACAGTGCAAAATACAGAGAGTGCAAATACAACGACAGTGCAAAATACAGCGACAGTGCAAATACAACGACAGTGCAAATACAGCGACAGTGCAAATACAGCCACAGTGCACAAATACAGACAGTGCAAAATACACACAGTGTAAAAATACAACATGCAACAACATACTCCCAAAGGGAGACAAAACAATGTACAATTGCAATGTTGAGAGCAGTACGTATAAGACGATGAGTATGTGAATAGGTAGTTGCAGGCAGTATTGTTTTAAGTATGGATTGATTAAAGTGCAGTGCATGCTACATGTTGATGGTGTGCAGTGAGTGGTATGAAAAGAGTTTAGTGTTCATCAGCCTGATAGTCTGTGGGAAGAAGCTTTCCTTCAGTCGGCTGGTGCGTGACCGGATGCTGCGGAACTGTCTGCCTGAGGGTAGCAGAGAAAAAAATCTATGGCTTGGGTGGCTGGAGTCGCTGATGATTATCTTGGCTTTCCTCATGCACCGCCTGGTGTAGATGTCCTGGAGGGAGGGAAGCTCACCTCCTACTATGCGGCCAGCAGTTCGCACGATCCTTTGTAGACCTTTGCGATTGCTGCTGGTGCTGTTTCCGTACCAGGTGGTGATGCAGCCAGTCACGATGCTCTCCACAGTGCAGGTGTAGAATGAGCGGAGGATGTGGGGGCTCATTCCAAACCTCCTGAGACGCCTGAGGAAGAAGAGGCGTTGTTGTGCCTTCCTCAGCACCGCGTCTGTGTGAGCAGTCCATGTCAGATCCTCAGCGATGTAAACTCCGAGAAACTTGAAAGTGCTGACCCTCTCAACTGGTGTCCCGTTGATGGTGATGGGAGTGTGTTCTTTCTTCTCTCTCCTGAAATCCACCACCAGCTCCTTAGTTTTGCTGATGTTGAGTGAGAGGTGGTTTTCCTGACACCATAGCGCCAGAGAGTTCACCTCCTCTTTGTAGGCCGTCTCATCATTATCTGTGATTAGGCCCACCACCGTTGTGTCATCAGCAAATTTAACGATGACATTGGAGCTGTGTTTGGATGTACAGTCGTGTGTACAGGGAGTACAGGAGTGTGCTGAGAACACAGCCCTGTGGAGCACCAGTGTTGAGGATCAGTGTGGATGAGGTGATGTTGTTCATTCTGACCACCTGGCGTCTGCTTGACAGGAAGTCCAGGATCCAGTTGCACAGCGAGCTGTGTAGACCCAGAGCCTGGAGCTTCTCCACCAGCTTGGCAGCACCTATGGTGTTGAATGCTGAGCTGTAGTCCACAAACAGCATTCTCACATATGTGTTTTTGTTTTCCAGGTGAGACAGAGCAGTGTGTAGGGTGAAAGCAATTGCATCATCAGTGGAGCAGTTGTTTCTCTATGCAAATTGCAAAGGGTCTGTGTGAGCGGGCAGTACAGAGCAAATGTGGTTTTTAATTAGCTTCTCAAAGCACTTGCTGAAGATGGGTGTCAGTGCAACTGGACGCCAGTCATTCAAGCAGGTGGTTTTAGCTGATTTTGGTATTGGCACAATAGTAGTGGTCTTAAAGCACGTGGGAACCACAGAACGAGAGAGCGAGAGGTTAAAGATGTCCGTGAAAACCCCCGCTAGCTGGTGTGCGCATGCTTTAAGTACACGTCCAGGAATGCCGTCTGGGCCCGTAGCTTTGCGGATGTTCACGCGACGGAAAGATCTCGTTACATCCGCTACAGAGACAGAGAGTGTGCTCACCGTTTCCGTGTCGGCCGCGGGAGCGCGCTGTGTGTGTGCGCAGTTCTGAGCTTCAAAGCGGGCGTAGAAAGAGTTAAGCTCGTCCGGGAGAGATGCAGCAATGTTTACGGTGGCTGGTTTATTACTTTTAAAGTCTGTGATGTAATTAAGTCCCTGCCACATGCTCCTTGCGTTATTGGCGTTGAATTGACCTTCTACCTTGTCTTTGTACTGACGTTTTGCTGCTTTGATGGTTTTTCTGAGGTTGTAGTTTGCCTGTATTTGTTCCTGCGCATTTCTGGATTTGTAGGCGGAAGTTCGCACTGATAGGGCTGTTCGAACTTCGCCATTGATCCATGGTTTTTGGTTGGGGTAGATACGGACAGTTTTCTATACAGATAGTCTTCTATGCATTTTCTGATGAAGCACGTAACAGTGTCTGAGTACACTTTGATGTCGTCATCAGAAGCTGCCCGGAACATGTCCCAGTCAACTTGATCAAAACAGTCTTGGAGTATGGAATCCGATTGGTCCGACCAGCTCTGAAACGTCCTGAGAGTGGGTGGTTCCCGTTTCAGTTTCTGCCTATAAGCAGGCAAGAGCAGAACAGAGGAGTGATCTGATTTGCCAAACGGTGGGCGTGGGTGGGATTTGTAGGCGTCCCGAAATGGAGTGTAGCAGTGGTCCAAAATACGAGCACCACGTGTGTTTGTGGTGATGTGCTGGAAGTATTTTGGAGCGATTTTCCTGAGATTGGCGTTGTTAAAGTCCCCTGTAACAATAAACGCTGCCTCCGGGTGTGCGGTTTCCTGCTCGCTTATACTCCCATACAGTTCCTTGAGCGCCTGTTCTGTGTTGGCTTGAGGGGGGATGTAAACAGCCGTGATGATAATCGCTGTAAATTCCCTTGGTAGCCAGTATGGACGACACAGAAGCGTAAGGTATTCCAGATCAGGAGAACAAAACGTTCTAACCGAGTGAATGTTTCTCTCGTCACACCATAAGTTGTTAATAAAGAAACAAACACCTCCTCCTTTGCTTTTCCCTGTGAGTTCTTTCGTTCTTTCCGCGCGGTGCACGGAGAACCCCGAAAGTTCAGCAGCTGTGTCTGGAACCTCCGCAGATAGCCAGGTTTCTGTAAGACAGACAATGCAGCAGTTTCTTGTTTCCCATTGGAAAGAAATGCGCACCCGTAGCTCGCAAAGTTTGTTGTCCAGTGACTGAACGTTAGCCAACAAAATGGTGGGGAGCGGAGGTCGAAAGCCACGGCGTCTAAGTCTGACGAGGACGCCGGCTCTCTTTCCTCTTTTCCGGCTGCGTTTTCATCGTCGCCGCAGTTGTGTGACGCAGACAAAGGGCTCTGTTGCTGTGTTTGTAAACAGAGCGTCGTTAAAGAACTCAAAGTCTGGTTTTCGATGTGCGACGAGGGAACCAATTTTCAGAAGTGTGTGTCTTTCGTAGGCAGTAAGCGCGTGTACATCCAGCACGAAAAACAACAAAAATACAAGTAAAACACACAAAACACAACAAGGTTTGCTGACAGCTTGCAACACGGTGGCCATGATAAATTTTTCAGTCACTTACCGACCAGGCAGTAAATATCTCAAAGCAGATGCACTCTCGCAGATATGAGACTGACTCAACCCATCAACCCAACGTTTCCATCCTTATATGTATGGTTGTCATTGCACAAATATGTTGGGACGTCTTGGAGGAAATACAGTGAGCACAACAAAATGAACCAGCCCCATCTGAATGTCCACCAAACCATCAATATGTTCCTCAAACCCTCAGGAAGTGCACTCTCTGATGTGTACATGCTTCACTAGGCCAGGACACCCATGAATTCATCGAACCATGACTCTAGTAAGGAATGCATTCTGGTGGCCTTCCATAAACAAGAACGTTACCAACTTTGTCATATCTTGTACTATTTGTGGCCAAACCAACACCCCTCATGAACTTCCCACTGGCCTACTACAACCTCTGAACCTCAGAAAACAGCTTAAGTGGAGTGAATTCATCCTTTGGGCAGATTATGCTTAGAATTCCCTCACCCACTCATCCACAGGTCTCGCCCCTTTTTATTGTGTATTAGGCTACCAAGCTCCCATGTTCCCATGGTCAGGAGAACCTTCAGTGGTGCCATCGGTGGTTGACTGGATTAAGCGCAGCGAACAGGTGTGGGACAGCGCTCGTGAGGCTTCAGAGAGCAATCCGTGCTCAGTGGAATCAAGCAGATCGCAGGAGACATCCCCACCCCAACTATCAACCTGGCCAGAGAGTCTGGCTTGCCACCCGTGATCTCAGTCTACACCTACCATGCAGGAAGCTCACTCCAAGGTATGTTGGACCTTTTAAAATTCTTAAACGAGTAATGAAGTTACATACCGCTTAGAGCCTCCTATCTATCGCATATCACGTTCCTTTCATGTCTGCCTCCTGAAACCGGTCCACATCTGCTTACTCAGTTATTGAGAAGCTGGAAGAAGAAGGGGCCAGTTGCAATATCTGGTGGACTGGGAGGGCTATGTACCTGAGGAGAGATCATGGGTGGTCTCCAAGGATATACTGGACCCGTCACTGATACAAGAATTTCAACGACATCCTGATTGCCCTGCACCATGTCCAAGGGGTAGACCTATGAGAAGAACACCAGGATGTATTCGTAGAGGGGGGATTCTGTAATTAATGTGGCAGATTATAATTCATCTGCCCACCAGAGGGAGCTCTCTCCCGAATATTGACTGGGTTCTTCCTCAATGGTACTTTCTGGTAGCCACCATAGATAAGCACAATTTTTATGTCTGTCCTTTGTGAAGTATTGTCAGTTTCACTGCCTCACCAAGTGTTTTTCCTACTGTTTGTTTCTCATTGTGTTATGACCTTTTTGCCTGCCTTTTTGACTACTCATTTTTGTATTTTTGCTTTTTTTGGCTGCCTCTTTGTTTGCTTGACGTTGCCTGATTTGTGGCTATGATTCTTTTGTTGTTTGAAGTATGCTGTTTGTTTAATAAACCTCCAACATTTGGATTCAATTCGCCACCATGTCTTCACCTATGGCTCCCTCACAGGTAGCATATATAATGTGAAAAGTAAGGGACCAAGAACTGAGCCTTGTGGTAACCCACAGTGTACTTTTGATCTCTATGATGCCTCTTCATTAACTGATACAAATTGATAACATTCAGATAGATAAGACCTGAACTAGGCCAATGCAGTTCCTGTAATACCAACCTAATTTTCAAGCCTATCAAGGAGAATATTATGATCGATTGTATCAAGTCCAATAGCACTAAGAGAGAAATGCAACCACAATCGGACAAAAACTATTAGGAGTGCGGTTTCTGTGCTATGAAATGCTCTAAATCCAGATTTTTATAAATATTGTTTCTTTGTAGGAAGTAACATATTTGCGCAGATACGACTTTTTCTAGTATCTTTGATGGAAAAGGCAGGATTGAAATGGGTCTATGATTTGCTAGTTCTTTGGGATCAAGCTGTGTTTTTTTTTTTATTGAGAGACTTAATGACAGCTAGTTTAAAAGTTTTTGCAACGTATCCTAAGAGTAGGGATGAATTCAAAATGTTAAGGTTCAGAAACTTCTGAAAACAATTGTTTTAATAAATTGAATTAATAAATTTAATAATTAAAATTTTGGATCTTGCATAGACGTTGTTGATTTGGGCTAATTTATCAATTTAGATCATTCTTCCTCACCTACTATTGAAAAAAATTGAAGCTTATCCATTAACTGTCTACAGTGGGGATTGTGCTTATTTTATATCTGATTTCATCAATCTTGCATGTGAATAAATTCATAAAATGATTACTGCTGTGTAGGGAAATGCATGCTGATGCTTCATTTTTAGTTAGATTGGCCACTGTGTTAAACAGGACCCTAGGATTGTGTTTGTTTTTTTTCTATTAAAGTTGAAAACAAGCAGATCTAGCAGGCTTTAAAGCTTTTCTGAAGTTAAGTAAACTGTCTTTCCAGGCTAGACAAAAAACCTCAAGTTTTGATTTTTTTTCCATCTACGTTCCATTTTACAGGCTGCTTTCTATTAGGCATGCATTTGCTCATTGTGCTATGGCATCAGATTTTTTTTTACCTTATTCTTTTTTAGGTGTAATATAGCAGCTTATGTGGGCGCCACGGTGGTGTAGTGAGTAGCACGTTCGCCTCACAGCAAGAAGGTCGCTGGTTCAAGGCTTGGCTGGGTCAGTTGGCATTTCTGTGTGGAGTTTGCATGTTCTCCCCATGGTTGCGTGGGTTCCCTCCAGGTGCTCCGGTTTCCCCCACAAGGCCAAAGATATGCGGTATAGGTGATTTGGGTAAGCTAAATTGTCCGTAGTGTATGACTGTGAATGAGAATGTATGGATGCGTCCCAGAGATGGGTTGCGGCTGGAAGGGCATCCGCTGTATAAAGCAAATGCTGGATAAGTTGGCGGATCATTCCGCTGTGGCAACCTCGGATTAATAAAGAGACTAAGCTGACAAGAAAATGAATGAATAGCAGCTTATGTCTAAAGTGCTAGAAAGGACAGGATCAATAGTTTCAGTTGCAGTGTCAACCTCTTCTCGGCTGCCTGAAATGCTAAGGAAATTAGAAAGATCAGAACAATTAGAGGTGGTTGTCGTACCATTTTTATAAAAAGAAGCTGATTTTGTAGACCTAATAAACCAGAGATTAAATGGTGATTTGAAATGGCATCACTCTGCTGCACAACTTCAATATTATCAATATCGGTACCATGTGATAATATTAGGTCTAAAGTATGATTATTGCCGATGAATAGGCCCTGAAACATGCTGTTTCACTCAAACAGAGGCTAGTATGTCTAAGAATGCCAGACTTAAAGCATGTTTTTCATGCTTGTATGAATATTAAAATCACCAACAATTAAAACTTTAACTGTGGCAAGGCAAGTTTATTCATATATTTATTTTGAAAATATTGAATATTAATATTGATATATTATATTAATTTATATTAATATTGATATTAATTTGAAATATTTAACGCATTAAAAATATTAACGCATTTAACGCAGTGGCAGTTTCTGCTTGTGAGAGACTTTTCTCACTCTTAGGTCACATGTCAACAGACTGGACTGTCTTAGCGACTACCAAAATGCTAAGGAGGACTAAGCAAAATTGTTTCTACTTTATAATTAATGTTCTCAACTCGCAAAACAACTTTACAATGAATACAATTGTTTGTATTCAATACTTTATTATTACGATTTTCCAATTTCCATATTTGCAATGCCTGTATTTTGGATTTTTTTTGCAGTTCACTTAGAGTCCAACATGGAAATAATTTTTGTTTGTTATTGGCATTGATTGTTCAAAATTCAAATGGCACTTGTTTGCCTGTGTTTTTATTTTTGTAGTAAATACGGCTTTTCGTGATTAATCATGATTAATCACGAACAAAAGTGTGATTAATTAGTTAATTTTTTAAATCAATTGACAGTCCTAAAATATATTAGGGCTGTCAAAATTAGCGCGTTAACGCACCCTGATTAATTTGAAATATTGAACTGAAATATTGAAAAAAAATAACGCATTGGCAGTTTTTTTTTATTTCCTGTTGTGGCCGACGTGTGTTCAGGGCCAGCGCGTCCATAGACCTAGGCAGCCGGCAAGGGCGGCAGAATAGTGAGTGAACCCCCCGGTCCTTACTTTAATCCGTGACACCTACCCCCTTCCTCCCGGTCCTCACGTTCATCCGCGAACCGGTCACTTTCTTTTTCAATTTCGGGTTGAAGGTGGCATGATCACCGTTCGCCTAGAGCACCAGTTCAGCTTGCTCCAGCCCTGCGTGTGTTTAATGAGCAAAGGAATATGGATCCATGTAAATGTACTGATGAAAGTGCCAGATGATGTCGCAAGCTGTCAAAGACAGCCCATTCCTCTCTAAGTTGATTCCAAGCACCCTCAAATGTGTTTCCCCTCTACACGCAACATTTGTAAAGCTTCTGCTTCGCGTTGCTGTATCAGAATCCTTGCTTGAGAAATACAGCCATACTTTTAGAACCGTAGTTGTACATGGGGATGATTTAAAGGGAGTGCGCTGTACTGCGCGCTCTCTCTCTCTGTCTGAGTGTGTGTGTGTGTGTGTATGTGTGTGCGTGCGTGCTTGCGTGTGTTGTCACCCGATAATGTTAACAGACTGGACTGGCTAAATGTTAAGGAGGACTAAGCAATATTGTTTCTACTTTATAATTAATGTTCTCAACTCGCAAAACAACTTTACAATGAATACAATTGTTTGTATTCAATACTTTATTATTATAATTTTTTTCACAATTTCTATATTTGCAATGCCTGTATTTTGGATTTTTTGTAGTTCACATACAATCCAACATGGAAATAATTTTTGTTTGTTATTGGCACTGATTGTTTTAAAATTTAAATGGCACTTACATGCCTGTGTTTTTATTTCTGTAATGAATACGGCTTTTTGTGATTAATAATGATTAATCACAAACAAAAGTGTGATTAATTAGTTAATTTTTTTTAATCAATTTGACAGCCATAATATATATATATATATATATATATATATATATATATATATATATAATATATATAATCATTTTATTGTAATTGGCAAAAAGATCCACACATTAAAATAGCATACAAATGGAGAAAAAGAAAAGAGCAAAAAAAACAAAAAAAACAAAAAGAAAAAACAAATAAGAAAAAAAAAACCCATCAAAACAGTCAGGTACTAGCAGGTGTGTTTGTGTTTTACGACGGCAAATCCATGCCAAAAATAAGCGAGCACACCGGTGATGTTTACTTGTGTGCTGAACTGATCCACTGTGAGGAAACATGAGGTCATGTGAGGTCATGAGCTTGTTGTAAACCCTCGCGCGTGCACATCATCTGGGCGCACGATCTACGCTCTCGCGAGCGAGGTCATGCTATGTCTTTCACCTTACAAATTTCAATGACTCTACTTTCCACGACTTGTACAATCATAATTATAGTTTTTTAAAATTTTGTTATTTATTATTTCAGATTTTTTTTTTAATGAAAATGGATGCTGAGCTGCTTCACTCCCCTGTGTTGGGTCTGGCAGAGGAGGAGGAGGTGGACATTACTGACTGGAGCCTTCCACTGGCCTTCATGAAGAAACGCCACACAGAAAAGATTGAAGGCTATAAAGCTTTGGCTCAGAGCTGGAGAATGAAAGACAGGGTCAGTAAGCGTTTTTCATTTTATCTTTAGTTGCTTGTAAACTGTTGTATATTAATAACTTTTATTTCATATATTACTTTCACTTGGCATGGTATAAACTATATTAACTCTTTCCTTGCCAGCATTTTTTTTAAGTTGCCAGCCACTAAAAGCATTTTTATGATTTTCAACTAATTTACCTAATTTTACCTAAATTAAGTAATCTCAGAAAATGTTCTGCCATGAATATTCAAGCCTATTGTATTTCCAAACAAAAAATTGACCCAAACAAAAAAGCAATTTTTTCTATTTTCACGTATTCATATTTGATCACCACTTGAATGCTCAAGAATTTAGGTTTTACAAAAAAATAAGAAAACTGTTTTATGACTAAAACAGTTTTTTAAATTCATTAATTTATTATTATTATTATTATTATTATTATTATTATTATTATTTTTATTTATTTATTTTATTTTATTTTTTTTCCATTTTGTTAAACAAAAATTGTTGTCAGTTAGCTTCCAAAATTTTTGACTTCTAAATCTTTCACATGATTATGACTAGTGGTTCCTGTACTTTTTGTTTGTGAGGGCCACTTTTATTTTCTTTAATAGGGGACTGGATTGGTCTACAACAGAAAATTAAATGGGCGGGAAAATGACGACACAAATTATTGTGAAGATTTTTATGAATAGTTTTAAATATATTTTAATGATTACAATATATACACTACAGTTTCAGAGTTTAAGTGACATATGAGAAGGATCCTACCTGCAGTGGATTTTGAAATTCTGGGAATAATCAATTGTCCAGAATTAATTTAGCGTATTGTATGTGAGAGACTTTAATATACTAGGAGCTCCCTGAAATACTGCAGAGCTAAACCATTCAGGGCTTTGTAGGTAACCAATAAGATATTAATTTTTATACAATGTTTAATAGCGAGAAAATGCAATGCTGAAAGAGCCTGAGTGATTTTATGGTATTTCTTAATTCTAGAAAGCATTTTAGCAGCTGCATTTTGAACCAGTTGGTTTGGTAATTAGGCCTAAAGGGCAACTGCCTAGTAATGCATTACAGCAATATAAATGAGAACTCATGAAAGAATAAATAAGCTTTTCTGCATTAGACATGGATAGCATATTAAATAAAAAAATGCCTTTTACAGATGCTTGAAATGTGGCCTTCAAATATATATTTATATCAAAAATCACCCCCAATTTTTACTTTTTATTTTTTACTTTTTTAATTTTTTTATTTTGAGGTTCTCTGGTCCAATAAGCAAGACCTAGGTTTTATCTGAATTTAGTAATAAGAAATTTTTAGTCATCCATTTTTTAATATCAGCTATACAATCTGTTAATTTTGTGCATTAGTACAAATTATCAGATTGAGAGGAGATATTACTGTAAAACCTAACAGTGAAAATCACTAAATGAAATAAGTTAAACGCCATATATTTTTTAAAAAAAGTTACTTTGACTTAATGAAAAAGAGTTGATGAATTAATTATATTTCAAGTTAAATTAGTTTATTTATTCTAGTTTTTGTCTATAGCATACAACAAAATAATATTTAAAGGAGATTAAAAAGAAGTACACTTAAAAAAATAAAGGTTCTTTATTGATATCAGTGGTTAAAAACTATTAAATTCATGAAAAAGTTCATATAGAAAAAATTATTCAGCCATCTGAACGGAACACCCAGCGCATTTTCTCCCTCAAGACTGCATGGCATGTAGTCGTTTTGGCAGAGCAGGAGGAGAGTCAGAATGACAAGAGGATTTACGGCTGACAGAAAGTATCCCCAGGTAAGCACTGCGAACTGCTTAAGTATATTTATTCTACTTTTTAAATGTTTTAGTGTTTTGTTGTAATGTCATGTTGGTCAGCCAGCCATGGTATGCAGTTTAAGCTATTTCTGAGGAGAACGACACGTTACCTCAATGCTCTTAGGCTAACGTTAACTATGCCATTATTTAATATAAGTGATTTAGCCATGTTTTTGCAGTGTAAAAATAATTTATGTCGTTATATTTTCTCATAGTTTTATATATATACCATGAGTTGCATCATCACTCAAGCGGCAGAAACTAATGTTAAATCTAATGTTACAGGGCAATGTGAGCACTTTTAAAAATAATCTTATTTTATGGACAAACTTTAAAGGTGCAGTAGGTGATCTGCCACAATGCTAACCAGTCAGCAAAATATCTTTGAAACACAGTCCCTCCCCTGCCATTCAAAGCCCTGCCTCCTAAAACATGAACACTTACCTTAAAGATGACAGCAGACAACCTTCTCTCAAGTCCTGTCCTGAAGCGAATCTGTTTAGTGCTTGGCTGGCGGTCTGCAGGAATTGCACTTATTACTAAGCCATACTTGCATGCTATTTCAGACCGAATATTCAAAGTAGCATGTTAAACAATATAGGGAGCGCGTCACATGTTGTCATTGTTCAAAAAGGAACCAATGTAATGTGAATATAAAACCAACTTCACCTCAGTGAAGCAGGCTAGGCGGAATAGCACTATCTGCTTAAGTTTTGTTAAACTAAATAAAAATCTACATTATTAATGCTGTGAAAGGTACCATATGAAATTGACAATAGTCATATCAATCTTTTACCTGAAGATCTAGAAAATCTACATCAGCTTTGCTTGACATAACATTACATTGCAAAAGTAACTCCAATATTGATTCAAGATTTTAAAAAGTTAATTATTAAAAAAAAAAAAATATTATGCTGAAAACCCAATTTTTGTGATTGCTTTTATTTTGTTAAAATATATGTCGATCTGCCTAGTCTGCTAGGGAGTAAACCTATGAGCAGAGCCGTAATTACAGCAAATAATGTAATTACATTGAAAGTGCTCTAGTTTGATTGGCTGTTTGTTTTTGATACTTATAGATCGCAAGTGAGGATGACATCTTAAAGGTAAAGGTGAGAAATAGATCCTAGTTTATTCTAATAGTACACACAAAGTAGTTTGCCATCTCACCCTGAGACGGTCATTGACCTTTGAACTAAATACAAATGTGAATTTATGATTTTAGGCTGCAGATTGAAGATTCTGATCCAGATCCAACTACTTCAGACTCTTTGCATCTAAATGATCGATGAACTTGAAAAAGAAGAATCGTCAGTTAAAGACATGATGTCAAGATGGGCAGCTTTGTTTCAGGAAGCACTGGTAAGTTATTAACTATGTGTCTAGATGCAGATAATATTCATATTGATATTGGTTTACTGTCCTCACTGTCATGTTATTAGTTCACTCAAAAAAATAATGTTTTTTTTTTATACAGGTTTGGAACAACATGTTGGCAACTACAAAAAGTTTTGCAAAAGGTTTATTTTTGGGCTGAACTACTTCTCTATGCACATTCTTGCATCGACTAATGCTTAGATATTACTTACAGGGTTGATACCTACTGTGAACCACTGTTTTCTTTTAATTATTGCAGGTGCTTTCACCGCATCACAAACCAAAATGTGCACCAAACCTTTTACAGCTCCCTGGACTAACTAGCTTTATGTTTTGTCTTTAATGAGAAGAATGACATAAGTGTTGCTCAAACTCTTCATGGCGGGTCAACCTCTTTACTTGAGAGAAGGCTTGTCATGAAGACACAAAGGTAGTGCACGTCTTACTACATTACTAATGTTTACGAAGCATTTTGACCTTTGAGTTGACATCAGCAAAAATATTTGTAGAGTAGCTGAGTAACATTTCAGTGAATTACATACCCTTAAAGAGATAGTTCAACCACAAGTGAAAATGTACTCACTACCTCAAGTTGTTTCAAACCTTTATGTGTTTCTGACTTATGTTGAAACCAAAATAAGATATTTTAAAGAATGTTCGAAAACGGTAACCATTGAATTTGTCTTTCCTACAATGGTTACGGGTTTCCATCTCTTCATTAGAATATATTCTATTGTTTTCAACTTCAACAGAAGAATAAAAAACAAAAATTAAACCAGTTAGGAACAAGTCAATGCTGAGTAAATGAAGACAGAATTTTTTTATTTTTGGGTAAAAAAAATCTTTTTAAATATGTGGTTTTTATGTATGTTTTGTTTCTGTGCTTATGTTAAGATAACATAACAAAGTCACTAACAAAGACTCTTTCTATGCATTTAGAGGGATAACCAGGCACAAAAAAGAACCTGAGAGCCTGGAATGGCACGGCACGAATACAAACCGTTCTCGGCACGGTTACACGTGATGAACTGCGCCAAAAGATTCAGTGTGTAGATGTCGCGGCTCTGTTGCGAAGCTACCACAGCTGGCTCACAATTACTCTTACTATAAAACACATTCTTCTGGACTGTCCTGCTCATAATGATTCCAGACTTTTTTATGAAATGAACTCTCTTAAGGCCGTTTTTAGCAAAGTGACACCAGAAAAGATTTTAGAATTTTCCACAAGTCCACAAGTAAACAACAGTACGTGTTGATGATACAGGTTTAAAATGATACAGGTTTAAATGATACAATTTGAAAAAAATGTTAAAACCATAAAGCAGTCTCTGGCAGAGAAGGGAATCATAGGCCCACCACATTCTTACAAACAACTTTTAATTATTAAAGCTATTATTTCATTGACTTGAATATAATTAACCATGTATAATATAGTTAATATTCCATCATCTAAAATCTTAAAATAATAAAATAGGCTATTAAATTTATTCGTGGCTAAAGCTTGATTAATTTGATTCACATCCTAGGCAGTGAGACCTTTACGTCGCCTGACTGAGCGTGAGTTTATTGCATGCTGCGCTGTATTTGGTAGCACAAAAATCTCACTCTGATCCAGGTGAGAATTTTATGAACAAGTACATGCGCGGCTGAAAGACTTTTTTCTACTCCTCTCCTCTCTCTTTTTGTGACAGGCATTAATGTAATTTGTTGTTAGAATGATACAGTCAGTTTTTTCCCCTAGTAAATACTGAAGGTGTGATGTCTAACTCAATGAATTGTGGGTAAATGCTCTGTATTTTGGGGTAGAATGTTTCTCTGATATGCTGATAGTTTGTGCAGTGGGTGAGGTAATGTTCCTCCGTCTCCACCTCTTCCTGGGCACAGTGTGGGCAGATGCTGCTCTCTCTGGGTTTGACACGTCGACCCGTCTCTACAGTCAGACTGTGAGCACTAAGTCTGTATTTCGTCATTGTTGTTCTTAATTTACTGTCCTTTACTGCACTCAGATATGTTGCTGTTTATAAATACTATTTAGGTTTAAATAGCATTGAAGTTTACTTTGTTTTCCTGCTGCTTCATTCCAGTAAATCAGAATTTTTTTGTGCATTTATCATTTGATTAGGCTTAATTATGTTGATGGGCATGTCTGTGTTCTGATGCTGCCTGCTGTTAGTCATATTCATTGTGTTTTGTCAGAACTCAGCATGTAGACTTTCAATTTAATTTTTCTCCCACTTATCAAACTCATGACTGAGGAGAGGACCCTACTCTTCACCCCACACATCGGTTCAATCACTTACTGGAAAATTTTGAGTCAGATTCGAATTGGAATTTTTTTTTTTGTTGACTTTTTAATGGTGTAAAAGACCCTTCTTACTTTCTCTTTTAGTTCATTCACAGCCAGATTTAGTTTTCCACTTATTTTCAACCCAAGGTGTGTGTAGCTTGTGGCAGGTCAAATTGTTGTCATACCAAGGGTGACTATTACGCCCCAAAGTCTAGGGGAAAAACATCATGGGCATAATAAACGAAAAACAAATGTTGTGGGTGGTGGATTTCCCAAAAAAAAACAAAAAAAAAAACAACCTTAATACAATGAGACCCCTTTGGTCGACAACCAAACTCAGACACTCGATTGAGAGTAATTGAGTAGATTTATTATAGAAAAATAGTATTTAAAGAGCATATCTTCAGGGTGGCCTCAGGCCAAAATAACAAAAAAAAAAGAATCTACAAAGTAAAATAAACTAAAATACCTATGAATATTTAAGGAAAATACAGGAAGCTTACCTGTCTCCCTAACATAAACAAAGTCAAAAGTAATCAAATAAATCAGCAGGCCACCCCTACAAGCTCAAACTCTCAAATAGTCAAGCAAATGGATAAACAATGGCACAGGACAAAATACATTGTTGGTCATCGGCCGAAGGGGAAAAGGGGGAAATCCAGGAGCTCCAGTCCCAGCAACCATCGCACCCCAAATGAGCTCCTCGAACCATGCCGGAAGGTCCCATTTTTAGGCCTCTGCAACCAGCAGCCAATCAGGGCATAGATCTCATTGCAGTGGGATCCTATGAAACAATAGAAAACATCACAAGAAGGCGGGACAAACAAAAAGACATGTATTTTGCGCAACAAAATAAATAAACAAATAAACTTCAATCGTATTAGTGACACTGTGTTTCTTTCTGGAATATTAAGGTTTTGGTTTTCTTTGGGTTAATGGTCAGGGCCCAGGTCTGACAGAAGCTGTGCAGGATATCCAGCTGCTGTAGAGCCTCTTCTGTTGGCGACAGCAGCACCGGATCATCCGCAAACAGCAGGAACTTTACACATGAGTTGTATAGTGTGAGACCTGGCGTATCTGCTTGCTCTAGGAACATTGCCAATTGATTGATGTAAATATTGAAGAGGGTTGGTGACAGTGGACAGCCCTGTTTGCTTATTTCAAATTTTTATTGCGCACCGATTGTTCGAATACATTGTTTTTATAATGTTGTATGTTTAAACACCAATATCTGATTCTAGATGTCTAGAGTCTGGTGTTGATGATGCTGCAGAACAGCTTCCCCAGATTACTGTTCACACAGATGCCTTTGTTATTATTAGGGTCTGATTTGTCTCCACTTTAGAATATGGGCGTTAATAATCCTTTATTCCATATGTCAGGGAAATGACCAACACTAAGAACCAAATTGAAGTTTCATTATAGCCAATAGACAATTAAACAGACGTTCATTCATTTATTTCTTTTCGACTTAGTCCCTTTATTAATCCGGGGTCACCACAGCGGAATGAACTGCCAACTTCTCCAGCATTTGTTTTACCCAGCGGATGCCCTTCCAGCCGCAACCCACCTCTGGGAAACATTCATGCATTCTCATTTACACACATACACTACGGACAATTTAGCTTACCCAATTCACCTGTACCGCATATCTTTGGAGTGTGAGGGAAACCGGAGCACCCGGAGGAAACCCACGCGAACACGGAGAGAACATGCAAACTCCACACAGAAATGCCAACTGACCCAGCCGAGGCTCGAACCGACAACCTTCATGCTGTGAGGCGACAGCATTACCTGCTGCGCCACCGTGTCACCCATTAAAAAGACAATTATAGACAATTTAAAGTTCTCTCAAAGTTCACGAGATAATCCAAGGGCAGTTTCATTCAGTGAACCACCTTCGCGTATAAAGCTGCCATGTAGTTAAGATCAAGCCACCTGATCTGCGCAGCGCGACAAATCGACATCAATCAAAAACCTCACGGCAGAGCATTAAAGTTGACCAGTAGACTAGTTGGTGCATCCCCTTCTACGGAGTGACTTCTGTCTACCACATCTATCATTGATCAGCAGGGATAGCCACAACTGTGACAATGAGTTCACTGTACTCAAATGGCCTCCACAGTCACCATATATATATAAGATTTTACATAACTTAGATAGGCCTCATGATGTGATGCTTGTTACGAACCAAAGAAAGGCATGTCCTATTAAACTGTATAGTTCTGTACAGTTCTGAGGTATGAAATTCATGTTTATTAATTATTTTGATCGTCCATGAATAAATGTCATGTTTTAAAAACAAATACTTTGTTGAAGTCATTATTTGGTGCTGAGGAAATGAAACGTCTGTTGCATGTGATAGCTAACGGGACGAATCTACACCTACACCTACAGACATCTCCCTCTCCTCCCCTGATCTTCAGATCAGTGTGGATAATGTGCGTCAGGTCTTCAATAAACAGAAGAGAAGGAAAGTGCCAGGCCCAGACGGTGTCTCACCAGCCTGTCTGAGAACCTGCTTTGACCAGCTGGCTCCCATTTTCTCGCAGATCTTCAACAGATCATTGGAACAGCGCATAGTTCCATCCTGCTTCAAACGCTCCACCATCATCCCAATCCAGAAGAAGCAAAAGATCACCGGACTCAACGACTACAGACCTGTTGCCTTAACATCTGTGGTCATGAAGTCATTTGAAAGACTGGTTCTAGCATATCTGAAGGACATCACCGGACCTTTGCTGGACCCCCTGCAGTTTGCCTATAGAGCAAACCAGTTTGTGGATGATGCAGTCAACATGGGACTGCATATACCCTACAACATCTGGACAAACCAGGGAACTACGCAAGGATTCTGTTTGTGTACTTCAGTTCTGCCTTCAACACCATCGTCCCATCACTGCTCGAGCACAAACTGCCCGACAGCCACACCATGAGTACGGGTGCCCCCCAAGGATGTGTTCTCTCCCCACTGCGCTTCTCCCTGTATACCAACGACTGCACCGCAAAAGATCCCTCCGTCAAGCTCCTGAAGTTTGCGGACGACACTACTGTTATCGGCCTCATCCGGAACGGTGACAAGTCTGCATACAGACAGGAGGTGGAGCGGCTGGCTTTATGGTGCAGATACAACAACCTGGAGCTGAACACGCTCAAAACGGTGGAGATGATAGTGGACTTTAGGAGAAACCCTCCTGCACTCCCCCCACTCACCATCATGAACAGCACTGTGGCTGCTGTGGAGTCATTCAGGTTCCTGGGCACCACCATCTATCAGGATCAGAAGTGGGACACTCACATAGACTCTATTGTAAAGAAAGCCCAGCAGAGACTGTACTTCCTTCGTCAGCTGGGGAAGTTCAACCTGCTACAGGAGCTGGTCGTGCAGTTCTACTCAGCTGTCATCCAATCCATCCTCTGCACTTCAATCACCGTCTGGTTCGGCTCAGAAGCCAAATCCGACCTCCGTAGACTACAGCGAATAGTCCGGACTGCTGAACGAATAACTGGCACTACCGTTCCTACACTTATGGAACTGTACTCTTCCACAGTGAGTAAAAGGGCTCGCAAAATCACCCTGGACACCTCGCAAACAGCACACTTCCTGTTCGAACTGCTACCGTCTGGCCGGCGCTACAGAGCACCGAGTATTAAAACAGCCAGACACAGGAAAAGTTTCTTTCCTCAGGCCATCTACTTCATGAACAGTTAATATTTTTCCTATTGTGCCATAAACGTGCAATACTTTCTCATATGCACTTGTACACAACACCTTATAACAATATACAATGCAATACTTCTTACACATCAGGACACAGCACCTTATAACAATATACAATGCAATACTTACGCATTTTTACACAGCACCTTATAACCTGTATATTTAAAACAAATCTGTACATACATTAAAACATCCAGATCGTTGGACTGACTGCATCTCTGTTTAATGTCTATCGTCTTCTTTTTTCATTTTTATTTATTCTGTGTTATCACTTGTGACTTTATGTACACTGGAAGCTTCTGTAGCCAAAGCAAATTCCTTGTGTGTGTGAATCACACTTGGCAATAAAACTGATTCTGATTCTGATTCTGAATTCACATGTTCTGTTTTTGCTGCTATAGACATGTTAAAGATATTTTTTTTAATAAAACACGCATGATTATTACATTTTAAAACTAACTCTGGCTGTTTTTTGTATCTGAATATTAGTTGTGAGTGTGATCTCAGAGCGAGTGATGAGTGTTTGTATTCTTCAGTGCCGCAAATTGAAACACTAGGCTACGTTGATAAGGAGGTTATTGTTTATAATTGTTGTAAGTGGATTTATTGCTGCAGCACAGCACATACATAATTATTCAATTTGGAAGTAAATGTAAAGACATTTAAATAAATTTTCACTGCACATTTGTACTTGACAAAGGTTTGCCAAAGTGGTCCTGTACCCATATGGTTGTATCGCTTATAGATGAAGGACAATTCTTGATGCAGTGTTCCCTGAGGGATTGGAGATTATTGGTGTTCAGCTTAGGCTTGGGCCCTTGTCCTGTATGCACTGAAATTGCTCCAGATTCCTGACTCCTATTTTGAAAGAAAGAAAGAAAGAAAGAAAGAAAAAACAAAACAATGAAAGGAAGACATGAGGAACACATTACGTAATATTTGTTTTATTGTCTGCAATTTAATACAAGTCAAAGTCAATTTAGGAACCACTACTTTTTTCATTTGAGTTTTTCCATACTGTCCAAACATTTTCTGATTTGGGTTTGTACAAAAACACGTCTGGAGTTCAATCTGGGTTCTGCAGGGTTTTCAAATGTATATTTAAGTTTTAATGTTGTCAAAGTATGACACTGTACTGTATAGGCTACAGCTGCTTTAGGGTATATATTGCTTTGAAGTTGTGAAAGCTATGACTTTGGAATTCACTTAAATAAATTTTAACTAAATTCTTGTGGTATATCAAATGGTTATGTAAACCAAAAATATATGGGCCGTAACCTTGTGGGCTGAGCGTTGACACAGAGTGCATGCTTTAAGCTGAATTTTTATTCATTTTATCATTCCTTTATTTAGGCTAGCTGTAAAATGAAATAATTTTTTTTTATTTAAAATGGAAAAAAAATTTTTTTTTGGAGAGCAGCAAAAGGCACGTTTTAAAGTTTCCAACAATAAAATACTTTTAAACATTACCATAATATCTTACTCCCATTAACAACAAATTCATATTGGCTGTAGCTGTACTTGTTTTTAAAAAAAAAAAAAAATTAGAGCAAGTCATAGAAATTCTACAATAGTTGACGAGATTAGTTCTCTGATTTTGTCAATGTGTTGTTTAAGTGATTATTCTTGTAGGCCTTTGGCAAAGTTCATGTATAAAATTGCTTATAAAAAGGCAAGGTTTACACATCAAAAAAAAAAAAAAATCTAATCTGAAAGGGCACCTGATGATGTCCATGGAAACACCAGTTAAAAAATACATTTAGGTTCTAATTAGTGATGCTTTTCTAAAGAGTTTATTATTAAGGTTAGAAATGGTCATGTAAGTTTTAATGCATTTTAGATTTATTTGATTTCTCACTACTTTTTTCTATTTGTTCTCACAGATGAAAACAGTGAGTGTAGCTCTAGTTTTATGTCTCAATGTTGGTGTGGACCCTCCTGATGTAGTGAAGACTTCACCCTGTGCCAGACTGGAGTGCTGGATAGGTGAGCATCCATTCATCTATCCATCCATCTAGAAAGCAAATTTAAAAATGTGTTTTACGCTTAGTCTTTTGGCTAAAATGTAATTATGGTGGCTTGAAAAGCCAACATACTGTTATCTCACTTAAACTTATTATGGTGGCTTGAAAAGCCAACATACTGTTATCTCACTTAAACTTATTATTCTTCTTCTTCTTATTCTTCTGAGACTGTTTTTCTAAGTGTATCTCCTCCTAGGCCTTTCAAGCTACATACTTCAAACTTTCGTCAAACCTTCAAACTGGTCTGACTCGGGTTGCTATATCTTTTCTAACTGATCCGACCTTGGGTTATCCCAAAAACGACCCAGAACT